>JAOTON010001792.1:0-87500 GCA_034440635.1 Lepas anatifera
CGACCCCTCCCTCATCATTGCCTCGGATCAACCTCCATCTATGCATCAATTATAGACACTTAGACATTTCGCAGGGGAGGGGCTTGAGGCCCCTAACCCCCACCTTGTATCTGCCACTGGTTGAACGAGTCCTGCCTAATATGCAAGTTAGACCGGCCTCTGGCTGAGGAAATAAAACTCTTAAATGCTTAAATATACTTAATACTAATCTTAGAAGTTTGACAGATATTTAACATGCCTGTGGTCTAGCACCCAGATTGACAGACATTAAACATGTCTGCGGTTATGCACCCAGTGTCACAACGCACTGTTGCTGTTTCTACGTAAGACAGACATAATTGAAAAATACACCCTCTTTTCGTCTTAAACCATCAATCAATTGTGGAAGAAGTACGAATTTGTGTTGTGCTTGTTTACATTCACGCGTGTTCACAATGTGAGAATATCGTATTTGAAGTGTGAATATTTAAGACAAACTTTTAAAAAATTGTTGAAACATACGTCGACAACTTCGTGGAAGCCCTCCTGGATGGTATCGTGCGAAACCTGTATCGAGGCAAGGTTCGGCGACTCGTCCAGGAGGAGGATCTCCTGATGGACACAGCCCTGCACCTGGGATTCCGGATGCCCATTGTAAGAGCCATAAGCCCCACCACGGCCGATACTATCAGGAATCGCACCATTGTGGCGAGGGAGAAGCTGGATGATGCCCAAGAATCGGGGATCAAAGAAATACCCGAGCAAGAAGAATCCTGAGAAAAAGTTCTTCGACATGTTGGCAAACCCTTTAAACCACTCATCCAGATCCCGGACGCCGCACCACACACATCAGCGTGGTCGAAGAGTATGCGTTCGATGCGTGGTTGTCCAGCGCAATGTTCAATGGGGTTGTGGACAAAGGCCAATTCCATATACACCAGAACCCTTGAGGTTGTGTCTTAATGCACTTTCATTCATTTCATGAACAGGGTGTTCGTGGTCTTTTTCAAGCGCTACAACACGGTCATCTCCAGTTCCGCTGTGGTGGAGAGGGGTTCTCCATGGGCACAGATATCTAAAAGCCCAAGAGAAGAAGCCTTACATCTACGAACTCCAAAAATATTTGGTGCTGAGGGTCAACACGCACCCGTTACCGCTCGAGATCGAGGAGGGCACTTGCAGATGAGGAGCCAAATAAAAAGAGCCAAGAGAAGTTTTTCCACGTGCTGATAGACTTTTTCAGCTGACCCCATACCCCTAAGTCGAATCGTCCGCGACAGGGTAGCCAAGATCGATCCTTAGTCGTCTCGCGCGACGTTGAGAGCCGCGGAGTAGAGCCACTTCCCCAAACAGGATAAATTTGTTCTAATTTGCGTGTAGGTGCTCAGCTTCTTCATGTATTGAAATTACCTACCTGCGTATTGAAAGTGCACTTGTTACTGTTTAATACCAATAATTGTTTTGAACTTACCGACAAACCAACTGCTAGGATTATACGGCGTCGCTAACTCTCTCACCGTTGAAAAGGTTTCTGGTGAGTAGTAAAATTGCTCCTTGCTCAGGGAATCCGCCTGTCCTTGAACCTGGGTTGACTGCGTAGAGAATGCGAACCACTACACCATCGCACCTCACTCGCTAAGGCTTTAACAACACTTTATCTTTGGTAATCAATTGAATCATACTAGCACATTAAAACTTCTTAACATTATTTTGAAGCTAAAAGAGCATAGTTACACGGTGCGCTCACGACAAAACACCTAAAAGTTCTCGTTTTCGCGTCCTGTAAAGAACTTGATTATCGAATATCACTATCCAAGTCTCCACTCGAAAAAAGGGTTATAGAATTTGACCGATCGAAGTCTGGGTGAAATTACCGAGTGCACATCTCTGAAAATCGACGCATGATTTATGATTTGTAGCTCATTTTATGGATGGGTCTAGGGGACAAAAGAAGGCACTGTCCCATCGATTCGCTCCCCCTGAAATGGCTACGGGGTTCCCTAAAACGCCAATGGTGCTCCCCCTGAAAATATGGCTTCCCACCACCCCCCTTCCAGGCTGCGAGTATCCGCCCCCTCAGTCGCGGATCCAAGGGGGCTAGGGGCTCAAGCCCCCGAAATGTCCGAGCCCCTAAATTTCATATAGTGGCGAGGCGCTGCCCAAGGTACTAGCGGGTGAGGCTAGAGCCCCTAGCCCCTCTCCCTGAATTCCTAGATTCGCCACTGCCGCCCCTGGATAGACGGGATTAAGCGCCCGTCAGATAGGTCTTTCCACCCAAAAAAGGGGCCCACCCTGATCTGGATGACCCCTCAGACCATGTTTCCCCCCACCCCATCGGAGATCCTGGGTCTGTCTATCGCTGAATAGCCATTCAACCACTACACTTCCAAACTGCAAGGATCCCATTCCATTAGAGACCATTACTCCCGGCATCGCAGTACAAAAAACTGGGTCCAACTGCTGCCAGCGCTGCCGGGTCAGCTCCATTGCCGGTGGCGTCTATACTGGACGATCGAGCACCGCGACGGCGCTGGTACTCACCGCTCAGCGGAGCTGGCGACGAGACGCTCCCCGCCGACTCCGGCCGCGTCCAACGGGACTGCGCGGCTCAAGGTCACTGCTCAGTCGCTGGGTCTGCCTGCACGTCGGCGAGGCGGCGCAGAGCCGACGCGCGGTCGGGAGCGGGGACGCGAACAGCACGGCCGCAGCGAAGAGAATGGCGCGAACATAGATGGTGCGATCATGCTGCCATCTGCGGGCTCAGCCGGGCATTTCTAGTTAGGGAAAGAAGCGGTGGAATTCATCGATCAGAGGGCGACGAAGGGCATTCGCCGAGCGGTTGCCGCGAGGGAGGTAGCAATATGGCTTGCTAGACACAGCTATCAAGGGATTTTTAATGGAAAGCTGGTCGCAGAAATTGTTCATGGCTGCACGATTGAGAAAGATTTAAACGCAACTACCTGACTCCGTGGGGCTATGGGTTGAAGGGAGAAATCACTGTCATTACCGATCGCGGTGAAGAGGCCAGTGCGATGGTCAACATCCGTGGGGAACTGCGGCTTGTGCGTTGCGTTGACGCTGTTGCCACCACCGCAAACAGGTTGCTTGACCCGTTGTCGGTATCCGTACCCACAATATGGTTAAGGTCACGAGGTTGCACTGCTGAGGAGTTTGATAGTGGAGGTGGCGGAGAAGACATTCATTCGCCATCAGTATGCTCTCCCCAATGTTACTGGTTTGACTATTCTTTTCAGGGAGAGCGCAGGAAACCAACTAACCCTTACAAGCAAAAGAACTCAGCGCAGACCAGAAAAAATGATGTACTTCGTTGTCTGCGCCGATGCTTTGCGTTGTAATTTACTTGGAGTTCAGAACACTCTGCTTTCTACTCCCACCAGTATAATACTTGATTAAACACGAGCACAATCCTCGGTAAAGTGGGGTTCGGTTTCACAACCAAGTCACTGGAACACATTCTGTAGGGGTTGCATGAGATGGCTTCTTATCTATCTGGAGGATCTCCCACAAATTAGCCGATGCCTGGCCATCACTCTTTGACGCCTCCTCGCCGTTCATCTGGTCGCAGCGGTATGGAGACGAATCATACGGTATAATTGCCGACTCATAAATAACAGCGCCACTGATGGGCACAGCAGAGCGGCAGGGTGCAGTCTATGGTAACTGCCCGATCTATAGTTGTACGAGGAATCTGCCTGGGGTCTGTGCTTTGCTCATGTCCTCGAAAGAGAGAAACTGTGTTTGCGAATTCACATGATTTAGAGACCACCGTGACAGGGGCTCACTCCATACCAATGCAGGTTTCTGTCGAATTAACTCGAAATACCGGTCAAGCAGCCCGCTCGTTGGTCCACGTCCTTTTTGATAGCCCAGTTGTTGCAGTTTCTAATTGCTTTCATGCCTGATTGCGTACTTGCCTGGATCTTGACCAGTGCTATTTCGGTATTTCGTTGCTCGTCTTTGCAGAGCGCTGGGATGCACGCCCAAATTGAGGACCGGCAGCTCCCTGGATGACAGTTTCGTAGCTATCTCCTCCTATATGTTCCCTGCCATGGTTTCGACGTCGTTCGCTCGCACAATAAGTTAAAGGTGTCGATCATTCTAGAGCCTCGGCGCTCGTGGGCAGTTGCCTTGCCTCTTTTGCGTAATCCGGTTATTTTCTTCCGTTGGCGAGCTCCGTCTAACTTGCGAACAAGAAGCGATCCAAATGTCACACTTCAGCGTTGCTCCGAGAAGTACAGACGAGGATCATTGGCTGTGTATTGTCATAGCGCCACAGACGCTGGCATTGTTGACTTCGCTCTGCGAAATAGTACACTTGGTAGGTGTGAATATACTCCCAGAGGGCGCAATGGGGATCAATCAATCACGAGATTTTTATAAGGTGTTCTGTGCTCTGTGCAAGGCACATTTGCCTGCTTCTAAAGAAGGCGCAATTGGAAGCTTCAGTGTGTGCACACAACCATGGTTGTACCAAGGTTAAATTAATAACCATGGTTACATTCAGCAGGGAATGGCATGGGTGCGAGCATAGGTGTCGAAGGCGGGGTAGGGGTGGATCGGGGAGCAGCGTTCCTCGACTGGTGAACCAGGGGGCATCTCTACAGAAGAGCCGTACTCGACCGCCTTTTGCCCTGTGGGTTAGCGTGGAACTACGCAAATGTGATGTCATTGGTGCGGATGAATTGTCTCTCTCAGACGGACTTTTTGGCTTCGCCTTCCACTGCCCCCCCACCCCCCCTCCGCCCTGTCGTCGCCAGTTTGGAGTCAGTCCCCCCCAGTTCGAAATTCGTGGCGACAGCCCCGAGTGACAGTGTGTTTGAGGGAGAGGATTTGTATGAGCAGTGGGTAACTTTGAGCGCGATGCGTCCCAGTGAAGAGGTGGAACGGTTCAGTGTGAACTATTCATGGTGCTCAAATGACTGCCTGTTTCAGGGGCTCGTTGTGTGATAACATTGAATTATATTTTGAGGTCACGTCTAGGACTAAAGGATTGTAGTTTATTTCTGCGAGGTGAGATTTCTGAAGGAAGCATGTCAGCCCCGATATCCAACACTCGTGTGTTGTTGAACGCGCAGCTGCACTTTGGAGTGAACCGGCTAAATAATTGTTGGAGTTTAATGACGCAACAACTGCCAGGGTGATACGGCGTCGCCAACTCTCACCCTGTTAGAAGTGATTTGGGAGATCAGATCGACTTATTCATAGGCTTCACCGAGACTTGAACCCGGAACCGGTGGCTTAGAAGCTTTGATGCTGTCCACTAAGCCATCCATCCCGTGGTGAATTGGCCTGCTTGTAATGATAGTAAAGTTAACCATATGAGATCTAGGAAGAGCTGAAATGGTTCTATTTTGTAATATTCATCCTATTAACCGTTCATCAACAATTTAAATCTTTGGATAGCCCCCTCACCATCTATGCACTCAAACTGTCCGATCCTCACGGCTTCCCTTCGTTTTATGCGATCGACGAACATTCATTCAACAGCTACAGCATTCTTGGCGTCGATTTCAGGAGTGCGCATGCCTAGGGTATCGATAACGGGCAAAATTACAGGACCGATCATTAAGTTTGGTCCACTTTTTGCCTTTCCCTTCTCTATAAGCTTACGGCCGGGATAGAAAGTCGCTCCATCTGTATATTTGGCTCTCTTAGAGATAATTTGGATCCACATTAAGGCGAAGCTAAGGCACTGTTACAAAAATAAATATCATACTTTTTAGTTACCAACTAAATCTCACTATTTACTTTTTATATTACGATTTTATCATGATCTATATACTTTTTAGTCCACCCAATTGGGTTAGCAAGATGCTTGGAGGTAAGTGAATCGCTGGTTATGCGAAGAACATGGACTTAGAATAAACTTGAGCTGACGGCCTGTGCTCTGTTGAAGGGTACGCTCGGAGGTGTGGCCTGACTATGCTTGTAAACAGTGAACTTAGAGGAATGACAGTCCATTTTCTGATTGGCACTTGTTGTCCTTAAAGCTGGAACTGGCGTCCTATAGATGGGAGTTATCGCCCTGCACCAGCCCCAAGCCGAAGCTTTGTTAGTGCTATCTCACACTCTCATTGAGTTCGTTTTTAGCCGGTTCACAATGAATACTACTGGCTTGCTTGCGTGTAGTTTCTTTGAAATAAAATGGTGATAAGCGATATGGAAAACACAACCTATACTGAAAGACATTGGTGGATCCAGGGGGGAAGGGGGGCAAATCAGGCGATATTTCCTCAACCCTCCCGATTTTGGCCGATTTTCCTAAAAAAACATGTTTGTCACGATTTTGAGCCCCGTTTCCCTCCAAACCGTCGTCGGTCTGGATCCGACCTCATCAAAGGTGATTCCATGCTCTAGCTATGGCTCTCAGGGTTCTGCGCTCTTGAACAGTTCTCTGGCGACCATAGGCGGATCCAGGATTGCCGATCGGGGGGGCACCTTCCCGGGGGCGCCATCCGGACCGGGGGGCGCCATCCGGATCAGGGGGGCGCCACTTATGACCGGCAAAAGCTATCAGGTGGGCGCCAAATCCTATCGGTGGGCGCCGACTTTCGCATCCTGGGGGGGGTGGGAAGCGACATTTCAGGGGGCGCCATCGACCTTTCAGGGGGCGCCGAGGGTCGATCGGGGGGGCACGTGCCCCCTTGCCCCCCTGGATCCGCCTATGCTGGCGACGGTTGCATAGATCTTCGAAACAGATTCAGGCTGCCAACATTGTGAAAAGTATTGCTGCATTACTCTTGGACACTTATAGGTAAAATGTAAGGGGTTGACCTAAAAGCCCTAGGAAGCCGAAATCATACGTCTATGTTGTCCTGGTGCATAGTTCGGGTGGCCTGGTTACCCTCAAAACTATAGATATTCACATGCCTGACTGTGGGATGATTTCCGTTGCAGTGTTAATGTGATCATTTTCAAAATAGAGGACAATCAAACGAAGCTCATTAAACTTAACCACAGCAGAACTGGGCATAATTCAACTTAAAGAATCTCCCGGATCAGGCACTAATATCAGCCGCTGAAGGTGCGGTTGAGTGGTACTGCCCTTAGGTTAACAGGGTTAGTTCCCTTTTGGGAAGCGCTTATGGGTAGCAACGGGCCTGAGAAGTTTGGGAATGCTGAACAGCGCAACGTCTGGAATGATGAAACCGAATTGTACCGCGAAAAGAATGAGACGCAGATTGTGCTTTGCAATCAGACTAGGTAAGCTTGTTCCATGCAAAGCTTGAACCATACATGTCGTAGGTACACAGTCACGTATACATACGTATACACTAATCATGTAAGGAGGTTAGTGTAGCGTAAATTTGGTACCGGTTGGGAGCGAAGGGAAGGGCTGTATCTCTCATCGGCTTCGCTCGACACTTGTCTCCGACGCACATAACGCCCTGGTGACATCCTGTCAGGCATGGATGCTAGGGGGAAGGTGAATGGGCTTTCGCCTCTCCCCCTTAGGGTCTGCTGAGGCGCCGCCTGTTTCCGTCTGACACCCACATCGGCCGTAGAAAGGTGTCTTAATTGCCCATTGCATGGCTAAATGCCTAAACTTTGCAGGATATTTCCATTCTTAATGACTTTTGAAGGCGACCCAAAGAGAGGCGCCGTGCTGTCCTGCGTGTTTCATTGATGGAAGATACCGGCGGCGGCGATTCAGTTATCAGTTGCATTCTCCTGTTTGACTATACGAGCGCCCCTCACCAAATTTGATTCGCTGCTTTCCCATAAGCCTTTTGAAATACTCGCCCTCTATATCACCTACCTAATACTGCCGCCGGGAGGGCGCTCCCGGTCCCGTTAATGCCAAAAAGTGAAGCTGAAGTATTCACTGGGTTTTAACCGCCTGCATAACTTCACGATGGTTTGCATCTTTATAAGTGACACCACCGGCAGAAAAGTGAGTCGGTCGGTCAATCTTCAACTCGCTGCTGACAAGAAACATTCTTCTCAATAACCAAAAACTCATCGGGTCTTGGCACAGTGTGGCCCCCGTGCTGGCTAGTCACAAAGTTTTCCGATTTCTTCTCGATTTAGCTGACTTGGGAATTTTGTCTTTAAAAAAGGGTTCGGGCCCCGCCCCCTGCCCATATTCCAACGCGTTTAGCATCGTCATTGGGTAACACCGGTTGCTTATTTATTTATTTATTTATTTCAACATCCTACAAGACCTTGACAGGTTTCTCCACTCCATGAGGGCTATTCCGAAACCGTCATCAAAAAACAACAGTCACAGTACAACATGACACGGTATAGCACATAAGTGTGACGGGGAGCGCCGCTGGGCGACCGTGGCGGCGGCGGTCGGGTGCGCGCGACGGTCGGCTGGCCGTCCGGCATCGGTCGGCGACGATTCGCGCCGATGGCGCGCGCCGTTCGGGCGATACGCAGTGCCGCGTCCCGCTGGTGGCGGTGTGCACACGCCTCCGCCGGTCGCCCATGTTGCGGGCGCAACACACGAAAATATTTATATTGTGAGAGGCAACAAGAAGGTATTGCACCGCTTTCGTAAGCTCAGACACACAAGCTACAGCAGTCCAAACCCCCGCTGGACAAGTCCAAGGGCTGGATTCGGTTTACAACGGCCCACCCCTCCCGGCTGCTTGAGTCACCTTATAGGCTTTCGGGTTGACCTTGCCCTCCGGGTTAACCTGTCTCAAATCGGTGGGTTATTAGCTGCGCTTATTTGTGTTCTGAACCTACTTTGACTGGCAGGCTTTCCCGCATAGGAGCGGTACCACGATCGTCTTAACTCTCAAGACCCCGTTGTTACTTCTTAATCAAGATTACTCCTGTATCAGTTACGAGGTAATGGTGAAAATACCGTCGTTTACACCCTTTAGTTTCGCTCAATCGTCCCATTCCAGATGTTATCTGGATGAACATTTATATCATCCCTTTTGCAACATGAATGCTTAGATCCGGCTCTTTCACTAGCCCTGTCGAGCCTTAAAACTATTTCATTCATATGTCCATCCATGCTCTCAACTGCTTCATTTGCGCATCATGCACTCCTCCCCATCGTTGAAACTGTGAAAGCCCTAATTTGTTCCCCCTCGACACCATCTAAGCGTTCAATGTCGTTGTACCTTGGGTTCTTGGTATAATCAGGATGTCGATGTTCCGTTCATCCTGCAGGTTGACGATGCCTACCGGTTGGACTTACAACATCAACCAAACACGGGTACTGATAATGTTCCCTAAAAGTTCGGCACAACATAGAGAACATACTTTCCCCATGCTCTTGTTATCAGTCTAAACTGGTCTGGCAAAATGTAGGTTTTCTTACCTATTCTGTTCTTTCAACTTTGCTATATTTGTGCACGCGTTACCCGAGTCAATGTCTCCAACTCTCCCATACTTAAATTCCACTCGACCTTAAAACCTTGTATCCTCATCCTCTGGGCCCCCAAATTCATAAACCTCGTATCCTCATCCTCTGGGCCCCCATTTCCTTTATTCTTATACCCCAGTATCCTCTGGCCCTTAAAAATCCTCCAATCCCCACTTCCTATCAACCTAATTCCTTCTTACTTCCTGGGCCAACCCTTCTTCCTAATCCTCGTGCCCTCATATCCTCCGGCCCTTAAAATCCCCTTATCCTCTTTGTTCTCTTGACCCCGGGGCCAAACATCCTTGGCCCTCTCACGATATTAAATCCTCGGGCTCTCTTTTTTTGTATCACTCGACCTGGTTCCCTCATAGGACCCTGGGCCCGTCCGCTGCCCAGAGACCTGCCTTCGTCGAGTGTACAGTACGTCACAACCCATGTTTCACGGAAAATGGCTCTGAAGGGCTTATTGGGCTAACGAGACCACGGTCAGTCTCACCCTTTTCCACCCAGGAGAAGGAAACGCCTTCTTTCAGTCGGTTAGACTACCGTCCAGCGCCTTGGAGTTGACAGATGTCAATCATAATCATTATTTCGTAGACAGTGGTTTTGAAGGGCTTCTTGGGCTATTGAGACCACGGTCAGTCTCACCCTTTTCCACCCAGGAGAAGGAAACGCCTTCTTTCAGCCGGTTAGGCTACTGTCCAGCGCCTTGGAGTTGACAGGTGTCAATCAAAATCGCAACTTCGTAGACAGTGGTTTTGAAGGGCTTCTTGGGCTATTGAGACCACGGTCAGTCTCACCCTTTTCCACCCAGGAGAAGGAAACGCCTTCTTTCAGCCGGTTAGGCTACTGTCCAGCGCCTTGGAGTTGACAGGTGTCAATCCTAATCGTAATTTCGTGGACAGTGGTTTTGAAGGGCTTCTTGGGCTATTGAGACCACGGTCAGTCTCACCCTTTTCCACCCAGGAGAAGGAAACGCCTTCTTTCAGCCGGTTAGGCTACTGTCCAGCGCCTTGGAGTTGACAGGTGTCAATCATAATTGCAATTTCGTAGACAGTGGTTTTGAAGGGTTTCTTGGGCTATTGAGACCACGGTCAGTCTCACCCTTTTCCACCCAGGAGAAGGAAACGCCTTCTTTCAGCCGGTTAGGCTACTGTCCAGCGCCTTGGAGTTGACAGGTGTCAATCATAATCGCAAGTTCGTAGACAGTGGTTTTGAAGGGCTTCTTGGGCTATTGAGACCACGGTCAGTCTCACCCTTTTCCACCCAGGAGAAGGAAACGCCTTTTTCAGCCGGTTAGGCTACTGTCCAGCGCCTTGGAGTTGACAGGTGTCAATCATAATCGTAATTTCGTAGACAGTGGTTTTGAAGGGCTTCTTGGGCTATTGAGACCACGGTCAGCCTCACCCTTTTCCACCCAGGAGAAGGAAACGCCTTCTTTCAGCCGGTTAGGCTACTGTCCAGCGCCTTGGAGTTGACAGGTGTCAATCATAATCGTAATTTCGTAGACAGTGGTTTTGAAGGGCTTCTTGGGCTATTGAGACCACGGTCAGTCTCACCCTTTCCACCCAGGAGAAGGAAACGCCTTCTTTCAGCCGGTTAGGCTACTGTCCAGCGCCTTGGAATTGACAGGTGTCAATCATAATCGTAATTTCGTAGACAGTGGTTTTGAAGGGCTTCTTGGGCTATTGAGACCACGGTCAGTCTCACCCTTTCCACCCAGGAGAAGGAAACGCCTTCTTTCAGCCGGTTAGGCTACTGTCCAGCGCCTTGGAATTGGCAGGTGTCAATCATAATCGCAAGTTCGTAGACAGCGGTTTTGAAGGGCTTCTTGGGCTATTGAGACCACGGTCAGTCTCACCCTTTTCCACCCAGGAGAAGGAAACGCCTTTTTTCAGCCGGTTAGGCTACTGTCCAGCGCCTTGGAGTTGACAGGTGTCAATCATAATCGTAGTTTCGTAGACAGTGGTTTTGAAGGGCTTCTTGGGCTATTGAGACCACGGTCAGTCTCACCCTTTTCCACCCAGGAGAAGGAAACGCCTTCTTTCAGCCGGTTAGGCTACTGTCCAGCGCCTTGGAGTTGACAGGTGTCAATCATAATCGTAATTTCGTAGACAGTGGTTTTGAAGGGCTTCTTGGGCTATTGAGACCACGGTCAGTCTCACCCTTTCCACCCAGGAGAAGGAAACGCCTTCTTTCAGCCGGTTAGGCTACTGTCCAGCGCCTTGGAGTTGACAGGTATCAATCGGAATCATCACTTCGTTGAGAGAACGGTAACTTGTGTTCTGGTCCCCTTGACCTACTTTAGATGCATCCCTCCTCGTCTGGCTGTGGAATTAGTTTCATCAACGACAACTACCTCTATTACGAAGCCACCTCACGACTAGAAACTGCCCGCAAATCCCTGGAGGGAGCTCAGCTACATTTGACGGGATCCCTCCACTACGATGTTTTTTGCCTGTCTGTAGTCAAAGATTTCTGTGGCCGAGACTACTAATGGACAATTTTTGCTTATTTTCTCTTCTCTGCACATCAACTAAATCACACGATCGTGATCAATTCAACCTTTTGTAACCAAAACTCTGCCACTGCCTATTGGCCTAGACAGGAACGTCTCAGACACTGCCGGGCCCGCCCAACTATTGTTTGACTATATAGTTTACTGCTACTTTCCATTACGGGGTAATTTTCACCCTTCCCCTTTGTATTTACCTTCCGCGTTGGGGGGTCGAACCCGATACAGATGTACCACCGGTTGCCACGGATCATTAGGATTGGCTCAGATTTACCCGCTGGATCGGCCGAGGCACCATATCAACGATCAGATCATTGTATTAATGATAAGATCTCAATGGTGAATCTATTTTCCTGTACCAGTGGTTTGTGTGACGGGGAGCGCCGCTGGGCGACCGTGGCGGCGGCGGTCGGGTGCGCGCGACGGTCGGCTGGCCGTCCGGCATCGGTCGGCGACGATTCGCGCCGATGGCGCGCGCCGTTCGGGCGATACGCAGTGCCGCGTCCCGCTGGTGGTGGTGTGCACACGCCTCCGCCGGTCGCCCATGTTGCGGGCGCAACACACAAAAATATTTATATTGTGAGAGGCAACAAGAAGGTATTGCACCGCTTTCGTAAGCTCAGACACACAAGCTACAGCAGTCCAAACCCCCGCTGGACAAGTCCAAGGGCTGGATTCGGTTTACAACGGCCCACCCCTCCCGGCTGCTTGAGTCACCTTATAGGCTTTCGGGTTGACCTTGCCCTCCGGGTTAACCTGTCTCAAATCGGTGGGTTATTAGCTGCGCTTATTTGTGTTCTGAACCTACTTTGACTGGCAGGCTTTCCCGCATAGGAGCGGTACCACGATCGTCTTAACTCTCACGACCCCGTTGTTACTTCTTAATCAAGATTACTCCTGTATCAGTTACGAGGTAATGGTGAAAATACCGTCGTTTACACCCTTTAGTTTCGCTCAATCGTCCCATTCCAGATGTTATCTGGATGAACATTTATATCATCCCTTTTGCAACATGAATGCTTAGATCCGGCTCTTTCACTAGCCCTGTCGAGCCTTAAAACTATTTCATTCATATGTCCATCCATGCTCTCAACTGCTTCATTTGCGCATCATGCACTCCTTCCCATCGTTGAAACTGTGAAAGCCCTAATTTGTTCCCCTCGACACCATCTAAGCGTTCAATGTCGTTGTACCTTGGGTTCTTGGTATAATCAGGATGTCGATGTTCCGTTCATCCTGCAGGTTGACGATGCCTACCGGTCGGACTTACAACATCAACCAAACTCGGGTACTGATAATGTTCCCTAAAAGTTCGGCACAACATAGAGAACATACTTTCCCCATGCTCTTGTTATCAGTCTAAACTGGTCTGGCAAAAATGTAGGTTTTCTTACCTATTCTGTTCTTTCAACTTTGCTCTATTTGTGCACGCGTTACCCGAGTCAATGTCTCCAACTCTCCCATACTTAAATTCCACTCGACCTTAAAACCTTGTATCCTCATCCTCTGGGCCCCCAAATTCATAAACCTCGTATCCTCATCCTCTGGGCCCCCATTTCCTTTATTCTTATACCCCAGTATCCTCTGGCCCTTAAAAATCCTCCAATCCCCACTTCCTATCAACCTAATTCCTTCTTACTTCCTGGGCCAACCCTTCTTCCTAATCCTCGTGCCCTCATATCCTCCGGCCCTTAAAATCCCTTTATCCTCTTTGTTCTCTTGACCCCGGGGCCAAACATCCTTGGTCCTCTCACGATATTAAATCCTCGGGCTCTCTTTTTCTGTATCACTCGACCTGGTTCCCTCATAGGACCCTGGGCCCGTCCGCTGCCCAGAGACCTGCCTTCGTCGAGTGTACAGTACGTCACAACCCATGTTTCACGGAAAATGGCTCTGAAGGGCTTATTGGGCTAACGAGACCACGGTCAGTCTCACCCTTTTCCACCCAGGAGAAGGAAAAGCCTTCTTTCAGTCGGTGAGACTACCGTCCAGCGCCTTGGAGTTGACAGGTGTCAATCATAATCATTATTTCGTAGACAGTGGTTTTGAAGGGCTTCTTGGGCTATTGAGACCACGGTCAGTCTCACCCTTTTCCACCCAGGAGAAGGAAACGCCTTCTTTCAGCCGGTTAGGCTACTGTCCAGCGCCTTGGAGTCGACAGGTGTCAATCATAATCGTAATTTCGTGGACAGTGGTTTTGAAGGGCTTCTTGGGCTATTGAGACCACGGTCAGTCTCACCCATTTCCACCCAGGAGAAGGAAACGCCTTCTTTCAGCCGGTTAGGCTACTGTCCAGCGCCTTGGAGTTGACAGGTGTCAATCATAATCGTAATTTCGTAGACAGTGGTTTTGAAGGGCTTCTTGGGCTATTGAGACCACGGTCAGTCTCACCCTTTTCCACCCAGGAGAAGGAAACGCCTTCTTTCAGCCGGTTAGGCTACTGTCCAGCGCCTTGGAGTTGACAGGTGTCAATCCTAATCGTAATTTCGTGGACAGTGGTTTTGAAGGGCTTCTTGGGCTATTGAGACCACGGTCAGTCTCACCCTTTTCCACCCAGGAGAAGGAAACGCCTTCTTTCAGCCGGTTAGGCTACTGTCCAGCGCCTTGGAGTTGACAGGTGTCAATCATAATTGCAATTTCGTAGACAGTGGTTTTGAAGGGTTTCTTGGGCTATTGAGACCACGGTCAGTCTCACCCTTTTCCACCCAGGAGAAGGAAACGCCTTCTTTCAGCCGGTTAGGCTACTGTCCAGCGCCTTGGAGTTGACAGGTGTCAATCATAATCGCAAGTTCGTAGACAGTGGTTTTGAAGGGCTTCTTGGGCTATTGAGACCACGGTCAGTCTCACCCTTTTCCACCCAGGAGAAGGAAACGCCTTCTTTCAGCCGGTTAGGCTACTGTCCAGCGCCTTGGAGTTGACAGGTGTCAATCATAATCGTAATTTCGTAGACAGTGGTTTTGAAGGGCTTCTTGGGCTATTGAGACCACGGTCAGTCTCACCCTTTTCCACCCAGGAGAAGGAAACGCCTTCTTTCAGCCGGTTAGGCTACTGTCCAGCGCCTTGGAGTTGACAGGTGTCAATCATAATCGTAATTTCGTAGACAGTGGTTTTGAAGGGCTTCTTGGGCTATTGAGACCACGGTCAGTCTCACCCTTTCCACCCAGGAGAAGGAAACGCCTTCTTTCAGCCGGTTAGGCTACTGTCCAGCGCCTTGGAATTGACAGGTGTCAATCATAATCGTAATTTCGTAGACAGTGGTTTTGAAGGGCTTCTTGGGCTATTGAGACCACGGTCAGTCTCACCCTTTTCCACCCAGGAGAAGGAAACGCCTTCTTTCAGCCGGTTAGGCTACTGTCCAGCGCCTTGGAGTTGACAGGTGTCAATCATAATCGTAATTTCGTAGACAGTGGTTTTGAAGGGCTTCATTGGGCTATTGAGACCACGGTCAGTCTCACCCTTTTCCACCCAGGAGAAGGAAACGCCTTCTTTCAGCCGGTTAGGCTACTGTCCAGCGCCTTGGAGTTGACAGGTGTCAATCATAATCGTAATTTCGTAGACAGTGGTTTTGAAGGGCTTCTTGGGCTATTGAGACCACGGTCAGTCTCACCCTTTTCCACCCAGGAGAAGGAAACGCCTTCTTTCAGCCGGTTAGGCTACTGTCCAGCGCCTTGGAGTTGACAGGTGTCAATCATAATCGCAATTTCGTAGACAGTGGTTTTGAAGGGCTTCTTGGGCTATTGAGACCACGGTCAGTCTCACCCTTTTCCACCCAGGAGAAGGAAACGCCTTCTTTCAGCCGGTTAGGCTACTGTCCAGCGCCTTGGAGTTGACAGGTGTCAATCATAATCGTAATTTCGTAGACAGTGGTTTTGAAGGGCTTCTTGGGCTATTGAGACCACGGTCAGTCTCACCCTTTCCACCCAGGAGAAGGAAACGCCTTCTTTCAGCCGGTTAGGCTACTGTCCAGCGCCTTGGAATTGACAGGTGTCAATCATAATCGTAATTTCGTAGACAGTGGTTTTGAAGGGCTTCTTGGGCTATTGAGACCACGGTCAGTCTCACCCTTTCCACCCAGGAGAAGGAAACGCCTTCTTTCAGCCGGTTAGGCTACTGTCCAGCGCCTTGGAGTTGACAGGTGTCAATCATAATCGCAATTTCGTAGACAGTGGTTTTGAAGGGCTTCTTGGGCTATTGAGACCACGGTCAGTCTCACCCTTTTCCACCCAGGAGAAGGGAAACGCCTTCTTTCAGCCGGTTAGGCTACTGTCCAGCGCCTTGGAGTTGACAGGTGTCAATCATAATCGTACTTTCGTGGACAGTGGTTTTGAAGGGCTTCTTGGGCTATTGAGACCACGGTCAGTCTCACCCTTTTCCACCCAGGAGAAGGAAACGCCTTCTTTCAGCCGGTTAGGCTACTGTCCAGCGCCTTGGAGTTGACAGGTATCAATCGGAATCATCACTTCGTTGAGAGAACGGTAACTTGTGTTCTGGTCCCCTTGACCTACTTTAGATGCATCCCTCCTCCTCTGGCTGTGGAATTAGTTTCATCAACGACAACTACCTTTATTACGAAGCCACCTCACGACTAGAAACTGCCCGCAAATCCCTGGAGGGAGCTCAGCTACATTTGACGGGATCCCTCCACTACGATGTTTTTTTGCCTGTCTGTAGTCAAAGATTTCTGTGGCCGAGACTGCTAATGGACAATTTTTGCTTATTTTCTCTTCTCTGCACGTCAACTAAATCACACGATCGTGATCAATTCAACCTTTTGTAACCAAAACTCTGACACTGCCTATTGGCCTAGACAGGAACGTCTCAGACACTGCCGGGCCCGCCCAACTATTGTTTGACTATATAGTTTACTGCTACTTTCCATTACGGGGTAATTTTCACCCTTCCCCTTTGTATTTACCTTCCGCGTTGGGGGTCGAACCCGATACAGATGTACCACCGGTTGCCACGGATCACTAGGATTGGTTCAGATTTACCCACTGGATCGGCCGAGGCACCATATCAACGATCAGATCATTGTATCAATGATAAGATCTCAATGGTGAATCTATTTTCCTGTACCAGTGGGGGGATGGAAAAAAGGCATTGCCTAAGACACAGTCCGCTAGCAGTACCCAATCTATGAACGGGCAGCCGGCAGAAATCGCTGTGAATCGGGCGTCAATGCAAGTATAAATGTACCCCTCCCCTTTTTTATTTTCACGGGGAAAATTCAAATTGTACCCGTGGTTAAAAGAAAACAATGCTACGACCGGTCCTTCCACTATTCTTGGGAGCTGCGCTATTGGCACAGTAACCTGGATTTAGGGCCAGGGTCGGCAATAAAACATCTATTTACCCTTGCCTACATACTGTCGTGGACTCACAAATCTTCCATCGCCGCCGGATAGAAGTGCATTGGCAATCACGCCTAACCAGTTGGATATTTTCAAACTTACTTCAGTACCTTTTCTGCATAACGAATTCAAATAATGTTTACCGTGATGAACTTGCAGTTCTCCGGCCGGCCATCGTCTCGGAATTTTTATGACGGTCCGGGACGCAGCGGTGAGCGACGCCGTAGTGGTGTCAATAACATAAGAAGAAGAAAACATGAAAACGTTCCGCCGAATAGTCGAATATTTTTACCGCGTTTCTCTCGCCTCTATGCCCGCCAAATCACCCGGTCACATTTTGAATTTATTTTCATCTACAAAGCTGTGGCGATACATACACGCTTAAAATGCGGCCTCCGGATTTTCCCTGCTGGAAACAGCACGCCTATAGCATTTACCCTCATGATTGCCTCCTCATGATGTCAAAATCAATAGCTTACGCTTTCGGTTTTATTGATACGTCCCCCCCACTTTTTCAATGAAAGATGAAGGCTATCATTTAATTTGCATACTATCCGTGAATTTCAAGAATTGTCAACAAAGAATATTAATACATCACCCAAAGAATTTACATGTCCTGAATATACCTACAAACTAACATCCCCAGTGCCACACGCGTCTAGTAAATTGACGGTGTCCCGCCGTCCACTACGAGTTTCGTTCTAGGCCTATTTTGGAGGTAACGCATTTTTGTTTGGTGAAAGCAGCCGGGGGAGATTGAAGCCGAAACCCTTTCCAGATAACCGGGACCGACCTGAGTGAGAGAATGGATGCTGTAGCTGAGGCCCGTGCTTGGCTGATGATGGCGAAACATTGCAGTCGGCAGGAAGGCTGATAGTAGAGATGCACCACTGGTAAAGAGTTGCGGCAAAGGTAGAACGCCTGAGCCCGCGTCACAGAGAGTACGAGAGCTGAGAGCTGAGAGCTGAGAGAGAGAGAGCTGAGAGAGCTGAGAGATCTGAGAGAGCTTCCAAACAGTGATCTTCCCTTATATATTCTTCTGCGGCGACCGCCTGAGGCTTGGTCTGACGCCTTCTCATGTGTGACGTCATCTCTCGGCAAAACCCAGGTGACGTCACCTCTCCGGGCAAGACTTCTGATTTTGCCGGAGGCCCTGGTCGCTGTAGCCAATCCCCTTCTCGAAGCTTCGCGCTTCCTCCCTTCCGCTTCAGGGCAGGGTGGTGTGTCGAAGGGGGGGGTTGGACACGCCTATGTGGCGCATTTGTCGCCGACGTGGCGCTAGAGGTATTTGCCTCGGGCCAGGATTGGTCGTGAACTTGCCATGCTGAACTGCCCTGGGGGTGAGGTTGGCCCTGTCCGTAGCCTTGAAAATTGCTGGCGCAGCATGCCTGGTCATTTTTATGTGTCCCCTCCGTTGTCCGGACTGGGTGCACGCTAGCTTGTTCACCGGAAAGAGGCCCTGGTAACCAATTGTTCTCACATTTCTTCTTACCCCTCCCCCTCTTCTTACCGCCGCAGGGATGGGTGAGGCGTTGCGGCTTCCACGCGGCTCTGACGCCAGGGTGAATCTTGGGTGGTGCCAGGCTGCTCGGGCCTGGCCTGCGGCGACAGCAGATTTATCTTGGGGGCCGGGTTTTGTGTCCGCGCCGCGCGGCGTGGGATGCTGACGGAACAGAGGCGGCCGTCTCGTAATGCTTTTCCGGTCTCCACTTGTTGTACCATTTCCAACGTTTGATAATTTGAATGTTTCCTGGCCAAGCTCTTCTTGGTTAGAGTGTGAAATAGTTTCAGGACATCGTTCAGGTCATTACCAATTATTCCAGGAAGTTGCCGAATTTATTTGGTCTGTTGCTACCGTGAAATTGGAACGAGGTATGGAAGGATTCTCTGGGAGTAGAAACTGGCTGCCCCACCAATAAAAATGTGTTATATCCCTACCGGCGCAAATGTAATCCTTACATTTAATAATCCCTCTTTTAATTCCGCGTCCCCGCGGAATCAGAGGAGATCGCGTGTTCTAACTGAATGTCAAAACTGCTTGACACTTTGAAGCATAGAAACACCAGGAGAAACGACAACACAGACAAACGTACAAAAGAGCATCTCAGAGAGATGTTTAGCACAGCTACCCCACCTTGCTGGAGGTGGCTCTCAGGTTCCACTTCGCGCGGTGATGTCTGTCCTGATTGCATACACTGCACAGTTAATAATTTGTTGAGCACGGGGCGACAACACACGGATACTAACTACCCTGTAACACTATCCCACCACCTCTACGTTCTAGAGAACTACCAATGCTCTGCACTTAACATTGTTGAATCTGTTAGTGTTCCTTTTTAACTCTTGCTAGTCCTAAACCACAATCTGTACCGTCGCTGAAATTTGCCGCGCGAATAACACATGGTGGTGCCCTTAACAAAGTCCAGGGGGCGGAAGTTTGTTGCCGTTTCACTACACTATTTGTTCATAATTCGGGTGTGAGTTGAGACCCTGCTCCAGCTGATTGCGGCAATAAGACGGGATATCCGCAGATAACGTCCCGTAGCTTCTGAAGGCTGCCTGTCCCGAGCACCCGTAAAGAGCTACTGATGCCCAGGGCGAATGGCCGAAGACCCGAGTAAAATCTGGCCGGGTCATGGCTCATTCGGCATCCGCGTCACTCCTGCAACTGGGCGCGCTGATGTAGTGAAGGTGATCGCGGGCAACCTCTCTGTGGCCTCTGAAGTCCATCCCACCTCGTGCGTCAGGAAATAGTCATTGATGTCCAGGTGGGTGGCCTGAGACCCAAATAAGGGTAGCTGGATCAGGCCTCGCCTGGCGTCCGCTCGAGTCCCGTACTGAGATGTGTTCTTTAAAGATTCGCAGTTCTTCGTTAGCTCCGTAAAATCCGTTCTGGGTGATAGCCGAGTTCGGCCTATCCTGCGGAGAAAAGGTATCCCTACAAACACATGGGCCAGTGTTCATCTCCCTCCTGCCCGCAAAGGTCGTCTGCCAGTTACGAGGGACGTTGTGGGCATATTTTGGTTTTGGTATATCTTCCGTTGGTTGCATACCATGACCGCTAACTGCCCTTTTTCTGTCCCAGACATACACAGCTCCACGAAACGGCGATGCACCCCAGACTGGCGAAGGTGTTGATGCGCTCGGCGTCCGTGCACTCGTTGATGGCTCTCTTTTCATGTCGAATGGCACGTTGTCTTCACTTCGGAATCGCACCTCCCTTCGCTCCGAAGCCTTACTATCGCAACATTCTTCTGTCGTACAATGCCTTGTCTTCACTTGACTGTGGTCTATTGCTCGCTGTTGCATACCTTGCGGGTCCAGCGTCTGCAATACCACAAAAGGTGCATCGTTACTGTTTGATATATAACAATTCTCTCCAACTTCTTACACCCTTCCATGAGGATGTCATTATTCAGGTGCAGATGGTTCGTGCCCTCAATTCACTTCGTCGTGTACTCTTTTGAAACCCTTTCGACTCTTCTTCTCTTGTTACCTACAGGCCTGATGACTTGCAATTTAGCTTCGCAGTCTCCTGTTAGTGTGCCGATCTAGTCACCGCAGCAAGTATCAAACACGGTTTGATGTGCAAGATATTCCCGCTTGATGCAGCACCAATCTGGCTCTGACCGACAAGCATATAAGTCTTGGACCTCCCGCAACGTCTGAAGATCTCGTCAGACCCCTGATCCACACTCAGGCGCTCCACTCTTCGTTCTGGAGTCGATACTTCTCGAAAAATCAGCCAAACGTGTCGTCTAAGGAGAGCTGCTCCGGCCTCACGAGTTGGGTTCGGCGATCGGGGCATGCGCCTGCGAGTTTTACGGCTGCAAACCTTCAAGTTTATGCCCCACGTTGGGCGCCATTTGTGTGACGGGGAGCGCCGCTGGGCGACCGTGGCGGCGGCGGTCGGGTGCGCGCGACGGTCGGCTGGCCGTCCGGCATCGGTCGGCGACGATTCGCGCCGATGGCGCGCGCCGTTCGGGCGATACGCAGTGCCGCGTCCCGCTGGTGGCGGTGTGCACACGCCTCCGCCGGTCGCCCATGTTGCGGGCGCAACACACAAAAATATTTATATTGTGAGAGGCAACAAGAAGGTATTGCACCGCTTTCGTAAGCTCAGACACACAAGCTACAGCAGTCCAAACCCCCGCTGGACAAGTCCAAGGGCTGGATTCGGTTTACAACGGCCCACCCCTCCCGGCTGCTTGAGTCACCTTATAGGCTTTCGGGTTGACCTTGCCCTCCGGGTTAACCTGTCTCAAATCGGTGGGTTATTAGCTGCGCTTATTTGTGTTCTGAACCTACTTTGACTGGCAGGCTTTCCCGCATAGGAGCGGTACCACGATCGTCTTAACTCTCAAGACCCCGTTGTTACTTCTTAATCAAGATTACTCCTGTATCAGTTACGAGGTAATGGTGAAAATACCGTCGTTTACACCCTTTAGTTTCGCTCAATCGTCCCATTCCAGATGTTATCTGGATGAACATTTATATCATCCCTTTTGCAACATGAATGCTTAGATCCGGCTCTTTCACTAGCCCTGTCGAGCCTTAAAACTATTTTATTCATATGTCCATCCATGCTCTCAACTGCTTCATTTGCGCATCATGCACTCCTCCCCATCGTTGAAACTGTGAAAGCCCTAATTTGTTCCCCCTCGACACCATCTAAGCGTTCAATGTCGTTGTACCTTGGGTTCTTGGTATAATCAGGATGTCGATGTTCCGTTCATCCTGCAGGTTGACGATGCCTACCGGTTGGACTTACAACATCAACCAAACACGGGTACTGATAATGTTCCCTAAAAGTTCGGCACAACATAGAGAACATACTTTCCCCATGCTCTTGTTATCAGTCTAAACTGGTCTGGCAAAAATGTAGGTTTTCTTACCTATTCTGTTCTTTCAACTTTGCTATATTTGTGCACGCGTTACCCGAGTCAATGTCTCCAACTCTCCCATACTTAAATTCCACTCGACCTTAAAACCTTGTATCCTCATCCTCTGGGCCCCCAAATTCATAAACCTCGTATCCTCATCCTCTGGGCCCCCATTTCCTTTATTCTTATACCCCAGTATCCTCTGGCCCTTAAAAATCCTCCAATCCCCACTTCCTATCAACCTAATTCCTTCTTACTTCCTGGGCCAA
Source organism: Lepas anatifera (assembly GCA_034440635.1). Classification (NCBI taxonomy): domain Eukaryota; kingdom Metazoa; phylum Arthropoda; class Thecostraca; family Lepadidae; genus Lepas; species Lepas anatifera. The sequence continues at coordinate 22,347 of JAOTON010001792.1, forward strand.
CCCTTCTTCCTAATCCTCGTGCCCTCATATCCTCCGGCCCTTAAAATCCCCTTATCCTCTTTGTTCTCTTGACCCCGGGGCCAAACATCCTTGGCCCTCTCACGATATTAAATCCTCGGGCTCTCTTTTTTTGTATCACTCGACCTGGTTCCCTCATAGGACCCTGGGCCCGTCCGCTGCCCAGAGACCTGCCTTCGTCGAGTGTACAGTACGTCACAACCCATGTTTCACGGAAAATGGCTCTGAAGGGCTTATTGGGCTAACGAGACCACGGTCAGTCTCACCCTTTTCCACCCAGGAGAAGGAAACGCCTTCTTTCAGTCGGTTAGACTACCGTCCAGCGCCTTGGAGTTGACAGATGTCAATCATAATCATTATTTCGTAGACAGTGGTTTTGAAGGGCTTCTTGGGCTATTGAGACCACGGTCAGTCTCACCCTTTTCCACCCAGGAGAAGGAAACGCCTTCTTTCAGCCGGTTAGGCTACTGTCCAGCGCCTTGGAGTTGACAGGTGTCAATCAAAATCGCAACTTCGTAGACAGTGGTTTTGAAGGGCTTCTTGGGCTATTGAGACCACGGTCAGTCTCACCCTTTTCCACCCAGGAGAAGGAAACGCCTTCTTTCAGCCGGTTAGGCTACTGTCCAGCGCCTTGGAGTTGACAGGTGTCAATCCTAATCGTAATTTCGTGGACAGTGGTTTTGAAGGGCTTCTTGGGCTATTGAGACCACGGTCAGTCTCACCCTTTTCCACCCAGGAGAAGGAAACGCCTTCTTTCAGCCGGTTAGGCTACTGTCCAGCGCCTTGGAGTTGACAGGTGTCAATCATAATTGCAATTTCGTAGACAGTGGTTTTGAAGGGTTTCTTGGGCTATTGAGACCACGGTCAGTCTCACCCTTTTCCACCCAGGAGAAGGAAACGCCTTCTTTCAGCCGGTTAGGCTACTGTCCAGCGCCTTGGAGTTGACAGGTGTCAATCATAATCGCAAGTTCGTAGACAGCGGTTTTGAAGGGCTTCTTGGGCTATTGAGACCACGGTCAGTCTCACCCTTTTCCACCCAGGAGAAGGAAACGCCTTTTTTCAGCCGGTTAGGCTACTGTCCAGCGCCTTGGAGTTGACAGGTGTCAATCATAATCGTAATTTCGTAGACAGTGGTTTTGAAGGGCTTCTTGGGCTATTGAGACCACGGTCAGCCTCACCCTTTTCCACCCAGGAGAAGGAAACGCCTTCTTTCAGCCGGTTAGGCTACTGTCCAGCGCCTTGGAGTTGACAGGTGTCAATCATAATCGTAATTTCGTAGACAGTGGTTTTGAAGGGCTTCTTGGGCTATTGAGACCACGGTCAGTCTCACCCTTTTCCACCCAGGAGAAGGAAACGCCTTCTTTCAGCCGGTTAGGCTACTGTCCAGCGCCTTGGAATTGACAGGTGTCAATCATAATCGTAATTTCGTAGACAGTGGTTTTGAAGGGCTTCTTGGGCTATTGAGACCACGGTCAGTCTCACCCTTTCCACCCAGGAGAAGGAAACGCCTTCTTTCAGCCGGTTAGGCTACTGTCCAGCGCCTTGGAATTGGCAGGTGTCAATCATAATCGCAAGTTCGTAGACAGCGGTTTTGAAGGGCTTCTTGGGCTATTGAGACCACGGTCAGTCTCACCCTTTTCCACCCAGGAGAAGGAAACGCCTTTCTTTCAGCCGGTTAGGCTACTGTCCAGCGCCTTGGAGTTGACAGGTGTCAATCATAATCGTAGTTTCGTAGACAGTGGTTTTGAAGGGCTTCTTGGGCTATTGAGACCACGGTCAGTCTCACCCCTTTCCACCCAGGAGAAGGAAACGCCTTCTTTCAGCCGGTTAGGCTACTGTCCAGCGCCTTGGAGTTGACAGGTGTCAATCATAATCGTAATTTCGTAGACAGTGGTTTTGAAGGGCTTCTTGGGCTATTGAGACCACGGTCAGTCTCACCCTTTTCCACCCAGGAGAAGGAAACGCCTTCTTTCAGCCGGTTAGGCTACTGTCCAGCGCCTTGGAGTTGACAGGTATCAATCGGAATCATCACTTCGTTGAGAGAACGGTAACTTGTGTTCTGGTCCCCTTGACCTACTTTAGATGCATCCCTCCTCGTCTGGCTGTGGAATTAGTTTCATCAACGACAACTACCTCTATTACGAAGCCACCTCACGACTAGAAACTGCCCGCAAATCCCTGGAGGGAGCTCAGCTACATTTGACGGGATCCCTCCACTACGATGTTTTTTGCCTGTCTGTAGTCAAAGATTTCTGTGGCCGAGACTACTAATGGACAATTTTTGCTTATTTTCTCTTCTCTGCACATCAACTAAATCACACGATCGTGATCAATTCAACCTTTTGTAACCAAAACTCTGCCACTGCCTATTGGCCTAGACAGGAACGTCTCAGACACTGCCGGGCCCGCCCAACTATTGTTTGACTATATAGTTTACTGCTACTTTCCATTACGGGGTAATTTTCACCCTTCCCCTTTGTATTTACCTTCCGCGTTGGGGGGTCGAACCCGATACAGATGTACCACCGGTTGCCACGGATCATTAGGATTGGCTCAGATTTACCCGCTGGATCGGCCGAGGCACCATATCAACGATCAGATCATTGTATTAATGATAAGATCTCAATGGTGAATCTATTTTCCTGTACCAGTGGGGGATGGAAAAAGGCATTGCCTAAGACACAGTCCGCTAGCAGTACCCAATCTATGAACGGGCAGCCGGCAGAAATCGCTGTGAATCGGGCGTCAATGCAAGTATAAATGTACCCCTCCCTTTTTATTTTCACGGGGAAAATTCAAATTGTACCCGTGGTTAAAAGAAAACAATGCTACGACCGGTCCTTCCACTATTCTTGGGAGCTGCGCTATTGGCACAGTAACCTGGATTCAGGGCCAGGGTCGGCAATAAAACATCCATTTACCCTTGCCTACATACTGTCGTGGACTCACAAATCTTCCATCGCCGCCGGATAGAAGTGCATTGGCAATCACGCCTAACCAGTTGGATATTTTCAAACTTACTTCAGTACCTTTTCTGCATAACGAATTCAAATAATGTTTACCGTGATGAACTTGCAGTTCTCCGGCCGGCCATCGTCTCGGAATTTTTATGACGGTCCGGGATGCAGCGGTGAGCGACGCCGTAGTGGTGTCAATAACATAAGAAGAAGAAACATGAAAACGTTCCGCCGAATAGTCGAATATTTTTACCGCGTTTCTCTCGCCTCTATGCCCGCCAAATCACCCGGTCACATTTTGAATTTATTTTCATCTACAAAGCTGTGGCGATACATACACGCTTAAAATGCGGCCTCCGGATTTCCCTGCTGGAAACAGCACGCCTATAGCATTTACCCTCATGATTACCTCCTCATGATGTCAAAATCAATAGCTTACGCTTTCGGTTTTATTGATACGTCCCCCCCACTTTTTCAATGAAAGATGAAGGCTATCATTTAATTTGCATACTATCCGTGAATTTCAAGAATTATCAACAAAGAATATTAATACATCACCCAAAGAATTTACATGTCCTGAATATACCTACAAACTAACATCCCCAGTGCCACACGCGTCTAGTAAATTGACGGTGTCCCGCCGTCCACTACGAGTTTCGTTCTAGGCCTATTTTGGAGGTAACGCATTTTTGTTCGGTGAAAGCAGCCGGGGGAGATTGAAGCCGAAACCCTTTCCAGATAACCGGGACCGACCTGAGTGAGAGAATGGATGCTGTAGCTGAGGCCCGTGCTTGGCTGATGATGGCGAAACATTGCAGTCGGCAGGAAGGCTGATAGTAGAGATGCACCACTGGTAAAGAGTTGCGGCAAAGGTAGAACGCCTGAGCCCGCGTCACAGAGAGTACGAGAGCTGAGAGCTGAGAGCTGAGAGAGAGAGAGCTGAGAGAGCTGAGAGATCTGAGAGAGCTTCCAAACAGTGATCTTCCCTTATATATTCTTCTGCGGCGACCGCCTGAGGCTTGGTCTGACGCCTTCTCATGTGTGACGTCATCTCTCGGCAAAACCCAGGTGACGTCACCTCTCCGGGCAAGACTTCTGATTTTGCCGGAGGCCCTGGTCGCTGTAGCCAATCCCCTTCTCGAAGCTTCGCGCTTCCTCCCTTCCGCTTCAGGGCAGGGTGGTGTGTCGAAGGGGGGGGGTTGGACACGCCTATGTGGCGCATTTGTCGCCGACGTGGCGCTAGAGGTATTTGCCTCGGGCCAGGATTGGTCGTGAACTTGCCATGCTGAACTGCCCTGGGGGTGAGGTTGGCCCTGTCCGTAGCCTTGAAAATTGCTGGCGCAGCATGCCTGGTCATTTTTATGTGTCCCCTCCGTTGTCCGGACTGGGTGCACGCTAGCTTGTTCACCGGAAAGAGGCCCTGGTAACCAATTGTTCTCACATTTCTTCTTACCCCTCCCCCTCTTCTTACCGCCGCAGGGATGGGTGAGGCGTTGCGGCTTCCACGCGGCTCTGACGCCAGGGTGAATCTTGGGTGGTGCCAGGCTGCTCGGGCCTGGCCTGCGGCGACAGCAGATTTATCTTGGGGGCCGGGTTTTGTGTCCGCGCCGCGCGGCGTGGGATGCTGACGGAACAGAGGCGGCCGTCTCGTAATGCTTTTCCGGTCTCCACTTGTTGTACCATTTCCAACGTTTGATAATTTGAATGTTTCCTGGCCAAGCTCTTCTTGGTTAGAGTGTGAAATAGTTTCAGGACATCGTTCAGGTCATTACCAATTATTCCAGGAAGTTGCCGAATTTATTTGGTCTGTTGCTACCGTGAAATTGGAACGAGGTATGGAAGGATTCTCTGGGAGTAGAAACTGGCTGCCCCACCAATAAAAATGTGTTATATCCCTACCGGCGCAAATGTAATCCTTACATAAGTATAACAATTAAGAATGTAAGCATAATTTCAACTGTGTTGCGCGCCCAACTGGAATTTATTATGACTTACTTAATGCGAGATTTGAACACATTGGTACTGACAATATTGAGATCATTGGGTACAACGTGCCGGTTGAATTTTGCAGATGCTCGATATATGAACTGACGTTTTCCATGGTTGTTATTCGGGCGATAGAGTGACAGATGCAATGATTGCCGGGTTCCACGGGCTGTAGTTTCGTGTTGAATGATATGTTGTTTCTTATAGATGAGGGGGTTTTGTTCGTGATGATTTGATGCTGTAAGCATACTTCGAAATAGGTTAACAACCGGGGAATCTTCAGCCATTCTAATTGTCGAAGCACATCGGAGATATGGTCATATTTTCTACGCCCAGATATCACTCTTGCTGCAAAGTTTAACACCTTCTGTAGTTCAGAAAGCGCACAAGGGTTTGCGCTGCCATACACTTGAATACAGTATCTTATGTGTGACATGACGAGTGAGTCGATCAGACGAGGCAATGCCGAAAGTGGTAGAACATGTTTTGCATGAAGCAGTCCTAGCAGCATTCCCAAGTATCGATCAATTATATTTTTGACATGATATTTCCACGAGAGGTTACTATCCATTATAACGCCTAGGTTTTTAACCTTATCGGTACATTTGAGAGTTTCGCCCATGAATCTGATACTTGGGGACTGGAATAGACTTGCGATTTGTCTGCGATCCCCGCAGAGTAAAAGCTCAGTTTTGTCGGCATTAACCATCATTCCATGCTGTTGGAACCAAGTGCACATTGTGTTTAGTATACTTTCCAAACAATTTTGCATAGTTGGGGGTCCAGTGATAGCCACCTGTGTGTCGTCTGCATAGCGAACGACTGTGACCCGGAACCCATGAAGTTCAGATGGAATGTGACATGTGAGGTCATTACTAATAATGTTAAACAACAATGGGCCTAGACAAGTACCCTGAAATGTGCCTATAGTTATCGAAAGGGGTTTAGACATTTTCTCGCCTATTCTGACTTTCTGAGTATGTCCACTGAGATAGCTCCTGAACCATCCCGACGAAATTTGTAAAAGATTGAGTTTAGTTAAAGGGAATGTGACACCTTCACAACGTGATTTTAACTGAGATAGCCAAGTTGTAAAGCAAGTCGGAAAACCCGGTACTCAATATTTCATTTGTCTTGGAACTCGATATTTCCGTAGAAAAAAGCTAAAACCTACCTGACACCAGCCCCCATCAGCCCCCGTCGCCAGCGGCCATTGTTGTGAGCTACTGGTGTGACGACATATGCTGACGTCCCGATGAGCTTCAGCCAATCGAAGCCCTTGAAGCGTTTCAAGTATGGTAGTGGTTGCCAGATCGTGACATCATCCACAGGCTGATATTTATTTCTTTTTCTAGAGGAGTATTTTTAAAAACCAAATATTGAGCTTATTGTACATTTTTTTCAGAGAAATCATGAGTGGTTTCATTATTTTTGGCTAAAAGTACGCCTAATTTCACTAAATTCCAGGATTCGACCAAGGTGCCACATTCCCTTTAACAGCGCCTCATGGTCTATAACATCAAAACAGCGACTGAGATCAATCAACGTTAAAAGAGTTATTTCTGATCGGTCCATGCCTTTTAAAATTTCATCAGTTACTGTCAATAAGGCAGTAGAAGTTAAGTGCTGATCTCTAAACCCATGTTGGTCATCATTGAAAAGGTTTTGCTGTTTCAAGTAAGATGTTAGTTGGATGTGAACTAGTTTTTCAACAATTTTGCAAATCACTGGGACAGTTGTGACTGGTCTGAAATTAGAGGCTTCAGATGGATCATTCTTTTTATGTATTGGAATAACTACAGCACTCTTCCAACTGGATGGAACCGTTTCATTGGCAAAGCTAAGATTAATTATTTTAAGTAAAAATCGCCCGATTATGTCGAAACAAAGTTTCAGTATTTTTACCGGTATGTCAGCTTCAATACTTGAAGTTTTGTTTGGCAGGGAGAACAAGACTCGTTTCAGTTGGTCCAATGTGACCGGTGTAATTCGTAATGCCCCAGCGTTTACGCGTGGTAGGCGCACTTTCAGGGGTTCTCGTCCCGACTGTTGGTATTCAGTGGCCACTCTATCCCTTGCCTTTGTTCCAATTGAGGTAAAATACTCATTCAGTTGGTCTGGAGTGAGGTTAAATGGCTGAGTAGGATTCCCCCTTATTTAGCAATTACAGGCTGTTTTACACGGTAAAGTGCAGACGGAGAAGACTCGCCTATCTTCCTGGAAATATTATCCCTGCAATCCTTTCTAATCGCTCGTCTAGTAATGCCATTGAGGCTTTTGTAAGCTGGGTCATCGTTTACTCTAGCCTCGATCAGCCTCGATCAGTTGTTGATGTGGTAAAAACTGGTTCACCCAGATGTGAGCCGAGCCATCCACCGGAACCGGCGGACAGCCTTCACCTTTTGACAAAGATGCCAGTTTAGATGATAGAGGCGTATGAAGCACGCACCGAAGAATATACTTCTTATTTGATTATTGAAGGCTCAATAATGTAATAAAGTTCTGTTGAACAGAACCTGGACCATAATTGTCAAAGTGGCACTCGACGCCAGTTGGTTCACACACAGACCGCTAAAAAACACGAGAAAATGCAACAATTTAAGGAGCCACCCATAATAAACCCTCCTTAATCAACCTCACGTTTTCTAGAAACACCAGCGTTTTTATCGCAGTTGAGACCTCTTGCCCCACAGACGCGCGGGAATTCGGCCCTTGCAACAGCAGTGACAGTCGTGCAGTGGGCTCGTCGCCATGGTCAGTGCCAACCGCATGATAGGGCTCGGGAGGTCACCTGCAGGCCGCCCGGGGTATAAAACACGGCTGCTGCCACACACTGAATGACACGCGCACACACGGCACCATGAGATTATTGGTACGGAATCACGCCACTGGTAAGCAACCGAAAGGTTATGTTTGCGCAGTGATCTGTATGCTACCATGTATAGTTAAGTGTGTGTTTTATCAGATGTACTTAAAGATAAGAGTTCTCCAGCGGAAATTATCATAAAATTAGAGCTTTCGGTTATGTATCACCTTTGTCATCGTTGGTTGGCAGACTTCCAATGCTTTTATTTCTCCTCTGTATTACCTCTGAGTTGGAATTTAAAGCCGATAAGGTGCAAACTCCACAAATGAAAGGTGCTCCGCTTCAGCTGTCCTCAGCATACGCGTCGGAAAAGGGGGCCAGGGGGGCCTGGCCCCCCACTTTTTGGCCAAAAATTTCCTGATCTCAGTCAAAATGAGAGAAAGCCGGACATTCTTATATCCAGCCGCTGCGGAGGGCAACGAGGAGCCCAAATTCGAACAGTTTTTGGTCCTGATAATGAAAGTTTTTGTCAGCATCATGTTGAAGTTTGGCTGGCCCCTCACTTTTTTGCCGGTGGCGACACTTATGGTCCTCAGAGCTGGCACGTAGTTCACAGAGCGTCGCTCTGGGTTTCACTGTCTAGACGATACATATGGCTACAGGTTTGATCCAATGATACCCAGGGTCGCGCCTCAATATTTTGGGAAATACGCACCTCAGTTTGACTGCTGCAAGCTTCTGTTATTTTTTGTAGCTTTCTGTATTACAAATTCAGGGACTAAAATTTTATTCAAAACGGCATTGAAAAGAATGTGCCATTTAACCCCATGCACCCTGCGGTGAAGGTTGTGAATATCTACCACCCATGACTCTGCACTGATAGAAAAAAATGACACCTTTTCGCTATTTGGTGACACCGTCAAAAAGTCCCCACTGTAGGAGAGTTCGGCCAACCCTGCCAAGCAGCGTCACTACCCCCGAATCCGGTGTCAATACAGGGTCAGACACCATATTCGAGAGTTTTGTAGGATTGGGAGAAGAGATGACTCCAACCAAAAGGAGTCACGACCCTCATTAAAAGGTGTCGCGACGCCCATCTGACTCCTTTCCTGACCACCATTTCAAGGGTACCTGACACTGATTTCCGGTGTATTTCTTGCGAATTACTCTAAATCAGGGTGTCGATACACATGAATTGATGCCGTCTTATGGTGTAATTGTAGGTTGACTCCTCACTTGTGACCCCGTATCTTAGCGTCCTTTTTCTTGCGACCCCTTTCTCCACGCCGTCAGTCATAAAAAGTATTGGTGGATGAGCATTTCTGCATTTGTATTGGTTCACCAGTTTAACACATAATCACCGAACATGTTCTCAACCATGGCACACATTCTATCAGCAATAATTTTACACATGGATGCCGAAATGCTGCACCTATATCAAAGTTTTCTGAGTTATTATGCAGTCACCACATTCGGATATAAACACGTCGGCTCTGTCTTGTAAAAGCCTTTGCATTATCATGATACACACGCAGTGGCAAAATGCACAGCGCTCTCACTAGCTTCTACATCATTTTCCGCACTATCGGGTCGAGAGACTTATAAGACTCTTGAACTAGTGACTCAGAACACTCCCGCACGTAGTCGCTGAAATATATGATGCCTTTTAACACCTACGATAGGAAGGTGTTGTTCAACACCAATAGTTTATAATCACTTCATACTCATTGCGACAACACTTTAAAAGCCACCTCATTTGTGTGGAAGTGTGAGAAATACATGATGAAGTACTCACAATGTTGAGTGAAATATCTTGCTCATGATTTGGAAAACGTTTGGTAAAGACAGCACCTTCAGGTTGTTTACGCAGATATGGAAGAAAAAACATCGTGCTGGTGTCCAACGTTAAATATTACAAACAGGATCAGTTTACGCCCTGGAAAGAATGGAATTGGTTTGATCAAAGTTTGGAAATGCATTGTAAATGTTCGCATATGGGGCTCGTATAGCACACGGGACATAATGGCACAGGGTTCTGATGAGAAATGGAGGTCAAATGCACCGTAAAGGGACAAAGAACGTGAATAATTACAGGGAATGGAAGCTGTGAGTTTTCGACGTATGACTGCAGCCAAAACCAATAGCCGATTGCTGCAGCCTTAACACACGCATTTAGTGAGGCCTGAGCCACCTTCACTTTGACGGGGGCGTGAACCCGCCCCCTGAAATCTCGAGAATTATACTAGATAGATAAAACGGTAAAATATGTTGGATTGCCCCTCCAGGTCTCTATCTAAAACATCTGAACAATTTTTGTCTGGTCAAATTTAAGGTTACTAGAGGTCAAGGCATGTCACCATAAGGATAACATGGAAATGTGTTTCGTCATTTAGTCTGAACCAGTTGAGATAGAGCAAACAGATATAAAGAGTTGGAATCGTATGAAAATCAGAATCAAATGATGTATAATATGATCGTGCTAGTTCAAATATTCTACTTGACCTGGAAAGGTCATATTACATATCATTTGATTCGGCTTGTTGCGATAATTCCAATTGGCCATATTCATTATTTCCTGGCCAATAGTTTGGTCTAGACCTGCCGCTATGTTTCAAACACGAGCTATATCTTTTTACAATGCTCTTGCGTGTGTTTGTGTTTTAGCTATTGAGTCGTAACATGTTTAGCTCAGGTTTTAAGTCTCTCGACTTCGTCTGTACATGGGAATATATGCCCATAAACGATAGAAAAAATAAATAAAATGAAATATTTGGAAGGATCCAAGGGGTTGCGGCAGGGGAACGTCGCCTCTCTTCTAAAGAAGAAAGCACGACACTCTTGCACCGAGGGGTGAATCATATTTGTCCCCGCTTTAGTGGTTCCTTTATTTTTTCCTGGTTTGTCTCCCCCCGAACACCTCGTGTATGATGCATGCTTTTAATTGTATCGTATTATATTGGAAATTTCAAATAATCCCTGAGACGCTCAGTAAACAATTACACACGAAAAGGCGGAGTAATATTGGATCCCGTGGAATCCATTACCCATACAGTTAGGGGCGTCGCCAAAATGGGGGACGACGCACCTGGCTCATTTTTAGAGGACCTCCACTTGACTCAGGAGGTCCCTTCGGATAATTAGTCTGGAATAGCCCCTTTGGTATCAAAGAGTCTGGCCTACCTGCTTATAAAGGAGGTCTAATTGGCCTATGCAGGAGGCCCCACCAGGGGCGTAGCCAGGATTTCGCTCAGGGAGGGGCGACGCCCCGAAAAGGGCCCCTGCGAGAGCGCCAAAGAGGCCCTGATGGGAAACAGGGCCCTGCTTGTTACAGAATAGAGCGCTGAAGAGGGCTTAAGAGGGCCCTGTCTGATATAAAATGCCAAATTTGGCCACAGAGCATAGTGCGAGCGAGCCGCGCTTCGCGTGGCTGGTGTCCTCAGGGGGGGAATTTAGGGCCCTGAGGGAGGGGCGGCTGTCCCTTCCGCCCCCCCTTGGCTACGCCCCTGGGCCCCACTAGCTATAAAGGAGGCCCGATAACGATCTACTTAGGAGACCTCCTTAAAAAGGAGATACACTCAACAGCCCACATAGGTGGCCCCTTTACTTATAAAGCAAGCCTATTATAAGACGGCCTATTCAGCAGGCTCCCTTACTTAAAAAGGACGCGCAATAAATGACCTACGTGGAGGCGCCTTTACTTATAAAGGAGGTCCCTAAACGCTCAACATAGGAGGTCCCTTTCTTGTGAAGAAACCCCCTAAATTAAATGCAAAATGGAGACCCCCAAAAGCTAGGAGCCTCTTTAAGGAACAGGGATAGGAGGCCTCCTTCAATCCTGACCCCATGGAAAGAAATCCATGGCGACGCCCTGCATACATCAGGTGTTAGAAATGCATCCACTAAATAAGCAGCCTTGTAAGATATGCTCAATGATATTTCTTAAATCGAACGCACATAAGTATGCAAAGTGCATCCTCCACTGCATCAGTCTATCCATCCTACAATACATTGCATGTATTTATATCTTCACTTACCTTATCCTGCTCCCATTGCTTCTGCACACCGAATGATGCAGTTTTGCGCAATTTTGTAGCAACAAAAACGGAAACAGCACGTGCTGTGACGTCACAAAAGCGTCAGACTCTCCAGTGAGGGGAAAACTTATCTACAAAAGTGTCGTGACCACTCGTAAGCTAAGTGCAGAGTGTCAGACACGTTCTTGGAAGAGTCTGACACCCTTCATACACCCTACTAAAGGAGTCGGACACCTTTCTTGAAAGAGTGTAACCTCACCTCACGAAAGAGTGAAAGAGTGACACCTCACGAAGAGAGTAAAATTCCTCATTTGGTGGTCGGGATATCTCCATTAAAATTCCTGACACTCTTAATGGTGCAGTAACTCCCCATGACTGTCTTGTTTTGACGCCATGAAGTGGTGTCAGAAATGGTGTTCAAAATGAGGCGTCGCGTTACTTTCGGAAATGACACCGAATAAAGGTTATTGGCGCCAAATGGCCTGATCTAATACCCAAAAATAGTAATCAGTCCGCCATAAAAGGATGTCTCATTCGCTATATTTTAGGTCATCTTAGGGCTGGGTGCCATTTTTTCTTTCAGTGTGTGACAGTGGGCGAAGAACTAACCCTTAGGATCACATCCCCTACCCCGGCGGAGCTGTCTCTGTTTATGCTGAGTTTGCGATTTGGCATTATTTTTAATTAACATGCCCGAGAAAATTTGAGCTAAATCCATACCTCAGCGGGTGTGCGTGACATCGAAGCACATCCTTGAATTTCCACGCCAATTTCATATTTTCCTCTGTTAAGGGGCATGCACGTGCGCACGTCAAGTCTGGCCCGGTGCTGATGGGTGTAATTCATTCATTCTTGTTATAGTCCGTTTCATCTAACAAAAACCATCGTCCAAACTCTAAAGGCTAAAAAATGGATGTGGACTTGTCCCGTGGCGGATCTAGCCGGTCGGTTTGGGAGGGGTAAGCAGAAGTCAAAAGCAAAAAAAACCACGCAGTGCAAAACAGCGCTACAATATGACTTCCCAGTAGAATTTTCGGTATGTGAGGCGAAAAGCAAAACAAAAAAACGTCACCGGATGTGAAAAATATGGGCTCAAGATACTTTTTCCCTCTCCAAGGCCCCAAATTTCCACTGAACTTAACTGGTTCTGTTTGAAGTTGAGAGTTGAAGCACCAAAATCTTGCTTTCAAACTAAACTGGAGTCGGGAAAAAGGAGATCGATCGCTTTGGGGGGGGCAAAACATAGTTTTGCCCCGAGCTTTTTCCGTTTGGGGGTGGCAAATGCCTTTTTGCCCCCCCTGGATCCGCCACTGGACTTGTCTTCTCAGATAATCTTCAAGGCTTAGTTTGGTGAAAAAGTAAAGCAGAACCCCAGCAGGAAAATCTGGCGTCTGAACAGGTACAGACCGCAAGTCACCTGTATTAGCAAATCTCGCCACTATGGAGGATAGTTTTCCTTGGATGAAACGGATTACAGCGCAAATATCCAAACAAAATTTATATCTAAGCTAGTGAGCAGATTTTAGGATATCGAAGAGAGTGTACAATGTCGTGATCACTACTTTTTCACAGGATCTTTGATTCCCGGTGTTTTGTAAGTTAATGATGGCCGCTGATCACGATTTTCTGGTCGGAAATGTCGAATTCGAAAAATATTTTCCCACACGAGCCGTTTGAAACTCTTTCGGTTTTCCAAAGTTTCACTGTACAGTGTGCACCCACCAGTGGCGGAACTAGGCGGTCGGTGTGGGAGGCGCAAACCAAAGTCGAAATCCCCTTCCCCCAAAAAAACGTGACGCAATAAAAGAAATGTGCTACAATAATATGACTTGACGGGAGAATTTGCAATATTTGAGGGGGAAAGCACAAATAGAACGTCACGGCGTGAAATACATGGGCTCAAGATACTTTTTCCTATCCAAGACCATCGCAGTGTATGTGCCTCCAGTCCGGACTCAGTCCCAACGCATTGCCGCAGGCGAGATACTGAAACTTATGGTCAATTTCTAATTTCGCTCCCGCAGCCATACCGGTCAGGAATCTCCTCAATTTTTGGAATTTATCGACACAACAACTGCCAGGGTAATATTGCCTCACCAACTCCTCCTGGAAGGGTTTCTTGGGAGCCCGCTTGCTCCTTGTTCAGGGAAGCCGCCGGGCCTTGAACCCTGGTCGGCTGCGTGGAAGTCAGCTGGGCTGACCACTCCACTACTGCGCCCCCGGGACTCACCTTACTGAACACGATTTGCCTAATCTTGGGTAGAAGTGTCGCTAAGTTAGACTATGCATAGCGTGCTCGATGACTCGCTCGTTGCGGATTTCGGTGACACTAAGATATAGATGTCGCTCTAGGTTGAGGGCGCCTCCAAGCTGATTCCCGTGACACTTAGATAGATGTCGCGTCGATGTGATGGCACCCTCCCTGTTTGATTACTTTGGCGCGGCTATCTCCTGCCGCCCTTCCTCATCGCATAAGCGTCACCAGTCCCCACCGGAAAAATTGAGGTGTAATTCAATGTTATTGTGCTGCAGACAGGAAACTCCCCCCCCAGAACCAAAAACCCATCTGAGTTCGGCTCGAGGTTGCCTTCTGCACTGATTAGTTGTATAATTTTGCGATTCATTTCCAGTCAGGCTGAAATCCTGACATTTTTTATGAAAAAAGAGACAGGTTTTCCAACGACTATGCCCACCTATTCCGAGGGTTTTGCCTCTTTTTCTTGTTTGTGTTCCCAGAAAGTTTCTAATAGCATGTAAATGATAGGGGAGAGCGGGGAGAGTTGTATCATGGACAAGTTGTATCAGAGCGATTTTTTCCAAAACTATCCAAGAGATGACGCTCCCGACACGACCAGATGATACGGCATGCGGTCCGCCATCTTTCTTTATACTGCCGTCTGCTTGGCTTGGCGCGTTTCGTGGTGAGTGCAGAAAATGTGCTTTCGGGGTGTCATTCTGTAAAATTTCGTCGTAAGGAAATGTGTGTTTTTGTCATTCAGATGATCACGAATCGGAAGGATCGCTACAGCAGTGGTAAGGGTAGATTCTAAGGCTTCGTGTGTGAGAAGGATTTTCTCGGCTTCGCTTTGATGGGGGGTGGCAGGTACCCACCCCCCCCATCCTAAGATCTCGAGAACCACGCTAGGTAGCGAAAAACGGTAAACGGCGTTGGGTAGCCCATGCACTTCTCCATCGAAAATATATGAACCATTTTTTGTCAGGTCACATTTCAGGTCACAAGAGGCAAAAAAATGCCGTCATAGAGATAACATATAACTGAAGGTTTTCGGTCATTACATGCGAACAAGTAAAGATAGAAAAAAACGATTTAAACTATATGAATCCTCGCAGTAAACCGAATCGAATGATATATAATATGACCTTGCTATGCCGAATCAAAGATTTGACCTGACCTGAGGTCAGGTCAAGATCTAATTCAATAAAATGCACGTCATTAGAACTGCAAAGACAAGGCGAATCTAATGCAGTTAAAATAATCGCTCTATCGCCATCCGTTACTAAGCTCTGCAGTTAAAACAATTTTTCCCATGTATTTCCAATAGAGAGCTCATGGCTCGTACCTGACCTTAGGTCATCGATATCAAAAATACCGGAACACGTTTTACAGAACTCGGTAGGCCCATTATGTGATATGAATTTCAATCGGATAAGTTCACCCTGTTCCGACTTATGCTATCTCAAACTTTTTTTAGGTCAGGTTACTTGACCTGTACTGGTGACCTGACCTGAGATGACCTGACCTTAAAATGTTTACACAAGTTGTAAAAAATATCACATACTTGTTCTGTCTTGTCAGTGACGACACCACGGTGTTATTACATCCACCGTGCCTGTTCCGACTGTTTTCGGCGGCCGAGGCGGCTACAGTAACTGACAGACAAAGTATGTATGTATGTACGTGCTGGAAGGCCCACTCACGGCATGCGACACTGACCGTATCGCGCCCGAAGAAAATCTGGGAATGGCAGACACTCGTCGAACCATCGACGAGATCGCTGAAACCTTGGGAATTAGTCATGGAATGGTATCAATCATCATTTTCGATAAGCTGAAGATGTCCAAAGATTGTTCCAGATGGGTTCTGCGATGTCTCATAGACGGCCAGAAAACTGTGACAGAGTATCGCCAAACGTTGTCTGGATAGATACCTACGAGGAGGCGAGAGCTTTCCTTCTGAGGAAGAAAGTAACGGAAGACATGGGCTGGTTCCCTCTCTTTAACCTAGACACCAAAAGGCAATCACTCCAGTGAAGTATGCAAGCTCTCCGCTCCCCCCTCAAAGAAAAGCTGCGCGTGCACTACCAGTATACCAGTCAGTCCACCAGTATGGTAGCCATGGTAGTGAATGAAGCTTCGCCAAGGCCATATGACTGGTTCGCCACTGGGAGCGCTGTGTGCAAAAGGGGGAGGATATTTTGAAGAATGAGTTGTCAATAGTTTCGATGGCACAATAAATGCATGTGCTATAGAGTTCTGGAACTTACTTTTTGACTGCACTGGTACATACCTACATAAGGAGCATTTGCAGACCAAACAATGAACCATCATTGACCTTGACAGTGGCGGACACAGAGGGGAGGGGGAGGCATGGGGTCATGGTCTCCCCAAATGCCGAATTCGGCCGGTTTTCTTAAAAACGCTTTTTACGATTTTTTCCAAGTGCCCTCTCCCCAAACGGGGCTCCTGCATCCGCCAGTGGACCTTGATGTTTTCCTAATAGCCTGGCCATTTTTAGTTCAGGAAGTCTACCAGTGGGGCGCATTAGAAGAACCTTTCTAGAAAAAAGCAGTGAGTGGTAATCTCCAGCTATGTTTGATGCTTTCCCCATGCCATTCGTCATTAAGTTTCCACTTATTGATGAGTAAAAATCCATAAAATTTCGTGCTTGCACTCAGGGGCGTAGCCAGGATCTCACATAGGGAGAGGTGGCGCCCCGAAAAAAGGGCCCCTGCGACAGCGCCAAAAGGGACCTGACGGATAAAAAGGGCCCTGCTTGTTACAGAATAGAGTGCTGAAGAGGGCTTAAGAGGGCCCTGTCTGGTGTGAAATTTCAAATTTGGCCACAGAGCATAGTGCGGGAGAGCCGTGCTTCGCGCGGCCTGTGTCCTCAAAGGGCCCTTCAGGCCCTCAAGGGGGGGACGGCTGCCCTGCCGCCCCCCTTGGCTACGCCCCTACATGTACTCCTGTATAGCGATGGGATATTTAACCGCCCTTCCACCGCTTGCTGGCAATCAGTGCGACCTGAGTTGTTGAAGGTGTTGTTGGTTTCAGGTGGCGTTCCTGGCGTCTGTGGTAGCGGCGGTGGTAGTCCAGGGCCAGAACTGTTCGCGGGCAGGTGGTCAGACGCCCACCAGCGCCGCCGCCGATTCTGGCTTCGGACGCAGGATCTCGTCAAGAACATCGTCCGACGCCGCAAACGCCTCCGGGAGCGGTAGCAGTAACGCCCAGGCTAACTGTGTTTCTAAAGTGGTGTTTAACCTGGTCACGAACACACCTCCACCGGTATCTTCCACCACGAAACCCTCGACTACAAGAGGGCCAGTCAGCACGCCCTCCACGAAACCACCGGCGCCGGAGGAGCCTGCGCCTGCCTCGGGTGGAGAGGATGCTGGAGGCAGCAGCCACGAAGAGTACACCACGGAGGATGTGAAGTGAGTGTATACCGAGAATGCATTTAGTTTTTGATAGATTTTTCAATGTGCACTGTGTCTGTGCCGCCTGGTAAGTGACGCTAGTTGTGCTTATACCTGTCACAGGTGTGCCGTAGCCAGGGGCATCGGCAGATCCAGGATTGTCGATTAGGAGGGGGGCACCATCGCATCAGGGGTGCCTTTGGCGGCAAACCTATCAGGTAGGCTCTAAAATTTATCACAGGGGCCCCGATTCTCGTATACTGAGGGGGCAGTGGCGGATCTAGCGATCGGTTTAGAGGGCAAGCCAAAGTCGAAAAAACGTCACACGCTCAAAACTTTTGCCACTGTATAACTTAACGGTAGATTTTGGGGGTACCCAAGGCGAAGACAAAAAAAACGTCACGGGGTGAAAGATATTGGCACAAGACGTAGTTTTTTGCTATCCAGGACCCAATGTTTACGCTGAAGTTGACTGGTTCTGTTTGAAGTTGAGAGTTGAAGCACCAATACCTTGCTTATAAACTTAAACAGGAGCCGGGGCAAAAAGGAGGTCTACCGCGGGGGGGGCAAAAGCATAGTTTTGCCCCGAGTTTTTCTGTTTGGGGGCAAATTCCTTTTTTGCCTCCCTCCCTGAATCCACCACTGTGAGGGGGATCATGGAAAGTGAAATTTGAGGAGGGGGCGCTATCGATCTCTCATGTGGCTGGGGGGAGGGGGGCACCATGACAATTTCAGGGGACGCCGAGAGTCAATCGGGGCGGGAAGTGCCCCAATTCCCCGCCCCCTGGATCCGCCTGTAAGGAAGCAGTGGCAGATCTAGGATTTTGGTAAGGAGCGACAAAGGCTTATGATGCAGCCTATTCCACCTGGGCCGAACTTTTTGAGCATTTTGAGGAAAGCAGTCCCCAGGGGTACATTGAGCCGTTAAAGGGCAAGCCGGTCAGCTTCCGAATTAAAAAACAGCGCCGGAGGCAGCGGCTGCAAAAGCGCCCCTAGTTGTATATCAGACTGCTCCGGAACGATCCGCGCTCGAAAAGCAGAAAAAATTATATTTTTCTTCCTCTGCAGGAGGAACCTCTTTCACGTTCAAATAGAAAACATACAGAAACGCCTAAAAATGTTTTTACTGGCGACCAGTTATGAAACGCTAATCTGCTTAGAGGGGCGTTGGGGGCCAAATAGGGGCTGGCCCCGCTCGGTTTTGTTTGGAGAGGGGCATTACCGGACTGGCATTCCATGGGTCTGCAGGCATATCCATGGGGCGACCGCCCTCTTGAACCTCTCCCCCTGGATTTTCCCCTAAATAGGAGTCTCTAAAATTTCGTCGATTTCGCTTGGAAACTTGTTTGGGCTATCTTCTACTTCTGATTATTATAAACGAATGTGCACATTTTTGCCTCTGAAATTTATTCTGGGGACTTCGCTTTCAGGTACCACAAGTGGAAGACTATCACCAAGCACGTTCCCTACAAGGTCGTGAAGACGATTCCGTATCCGGTCGTCAAGGAGGTTGAGGTGGAACACGAAGTAGTTAAGACTGTGGTGGTGACGGTTCCGGAGCCTTACCCAGTGGTGAAGCACGTGCCAGAGGTGAAGGTGGTGACTGTGGTGAAGCGGGTGCCGGTGGTGAAGCACGTGCCGGACTTCCACTACGTGCCGATCTGGCGCGTGGTGCACCACGTAGACCGTGTTCCCGTGAAGGTGCCGTACTATCTGCACAAGCAGAGCTACACCTACGTAGAGGAGCATGGCGGGTACGGGCACGGCTACGGCCATGGACACGGCTACCACCATTGAAAAGTCAATCAACCTGACCCTCAATATATTTATGAGACTGCCATCCTGTCGATGAAGTGGTTGAAACTCATTGAAGTTCAGTCATAAGTAAAATCATCAGGTAACATGCAATGTCCTTCAGAAACTTGTTGAGAAAGAAAACCTGTGCTATTAAACTATTTGTTGCGGTCTTCACTTTATCTCCGAGTCCACAAAAGCTGTGGCCGGGACATTTCTCCGGAATCATAAATCCCAACAGCTTGGCACACAACCGCGACAGTCCGGAGCCGTCCACCTTCATGCGCTCACAGACCCAGCCAACTCCCACACAAAATGTCCAGCCAGGATAACTTTACTTAACACGCGCATTGACGGGGGGGCGGGTACCCGCCCCCCTCGGGTTTTTCGGAGATAGTAGAAAAACGGCGCCGCGTAGCGCCGCCGTACTTGGTGTACCTTTTTCCTCATCATTTTTACAACTTCTGTGAAAATTTTAAGGTTAGGTCATCTCAGGTCAGGTCACCAGTACAGGTCAAGTGACCCGACCTCAAAAAAAGTTTAAGATAGCATAAGTCGGAGCAGGGTGAACTTATCCGATTGAAACTCATATCACATAATGGCCCCACCGAGTTCTCTAAAACATGCTCCGGTATTTTTGATATCGATGACCTAAGGTCAGGTACGAGGCATGACCTCTCCATAGGAAATACATGGGAAAAATTGTTTTTTACGGAATAACTCAGTAACGGATGGTGATAGAGCATTTATTTTAGCTGCATTAGACTCGCCTGGGCTTTGCGGTTCTAATGATATGCATTTTATATAATTTGACCCTGACCTGACCTCAGGTCAGGTCAAATCCTTGATTTAACCTAGCAAGGTCAAATTATATATCATTCGATTTGGCTTGCTAAGAGGATCCATACGGTTTAAGTCGTTTTGCTCTATCTTTACTTGTTCAGATGTAATGGCCGAAAAACTGAATTTACATGTTATCCCTACGACGGGCATGTTTTGACCTCTCGTGACCTTAAATGTGACCTGACAAAAAATGGTACAAATATTTTCGTTGGAGAAGTGGATGGGCAGCCCAACGCCGTTTACCGTTTTTCGCTACCTACCGTGGTTTTCGAGATCTTAGGGGGGGCGGGTACCCGCCCCCCCGTCAATGCGAAGGTGGCCCAGACCCCCGTCAATGCACGTGTTAAAGGTACGTTCAAGAGGGATTCCTTCACGCCCGAGTGCCGTCACACGGGCGTGGAGGAACTCCTTTCACCGTTGGGGCGTGTGTCAAACTGCTGCTAATGGCACTGTCCGCTTACGAATTTGCAAGAATACACGGTAATCAAGATCATCCCAAATGCAATAAATAAGCATTCCATCTTCCATTCTGTGGCTCTTTTTGCATAAATTTGTATTTGTATTTGTATTTGTATTTATTCAGTATATATGAGCAACAGGATTATCCCACTTACAGCTCAAGTCAATGGATAAAAAATACGTGAATGTTTACAAGAGATGATGAACTGATAGTCACATATACAGTTACAACCGCAGAAACATTAAATTCAAATAAACATGTAAATATTAAAAGAAAAACATGATGCTATAAAACAGTGAAATCCTAAAACCATGGGTTCACTAAAACGGATGATCCCTAAGATATTTAATGACGGAGGATTTAAACGATGAGAAACTAGAGATAAAAGGGTCGATGGTAGGATACGTGCTGACATGATGATTAAAAGCGCGAACTGCATGGATGAACAATCCACATCTCACGGTTTCTACTCTCCCAAAAGGAATGTGTAGCGGCTGGTTTTGTCCCTCCCTGGTCCGACGCTGAGGCACATGCAACGGTAGGTGCCCAAGCAGGAAGGCGGAGTCCGTTCTGTGGATGATAATTTTGTAGACGAACAGAATGTCGCTTTTTAGTCGCCTTTTTGAAAGTGAAGTAATTTTGAAACTACCAAGTAGATCATTGTAGGAGAGTGATAAATTTTGTTGAGGCACGTGAGTGTGGGCAGCCAACCACATCAGAAATTTGT
This sequence comes from Lepas anatifera, assembly GCA_034440635.1. Taxonomy (NCBI): domain Eukaryota; kingdom Metazoa; phylum Arthropoda; class Thecostraca; family Lepadidae; genus Lepas; species Lepas anatifera. The sequence goes on from JAOTON010001792.1 coordinate 43,626, forward strand.
GTTGAATTTTTTCCAGTCGATCTAAGTGCGTTTTGCGGCTCCACCCCAGATTACGCTACCGTATTCTAAGATGGAGCGAACGTTGCCAAAGAAGGCTGCAAGAATAGGAGCAGGTTTCAGTCGTCCCGCCGTTCGGCTAGTCTGGAGTGAGCGCATGAGCAAACCTAGCATCCTATTCGCTTTGCTGACGATATGGTTGATATGAACCTGAAACGTCAATTTTGTGTCTAGCCAAACGCCTAGGTCTCGAATTTCTTGAACATGTTCCAGGTCGTTGTTACGAATTTTGTACCTAGCCAGAATTGTTTTTTTGTTCAGGGTGATCCTAAATGATTGACATTTGGTGGGATTTAGCTTTAATTTCCAGGTTTCTGACCACTGAATGAGGTGATCCAGGTCTTTCTGGAGAAATTCTGCATCTCTTGTGCAGGTAATTTTGTTGAAAAGCTTCACATCGTCAGCGAACATCAAAATTTGGGTTTGGATGGTGTCGGGGAGATCATTTAGGAAAAGCACGAACAGTAGAGGTGATAACAAACTGCCTTCCGGAGTTCCAGAGCGCACTTCAGTCCAATTTGAACATTTCCCGTTAATGATCACACGTTGTTTTTCGATCGCAAAGATAAGGTGAGAGCCAACGAAGCGCTTGTCCTGAAATGCTGTACGAATTCTGGATTTTGTGGAGGAGCAATTTATGGTTGACGCTATGGAAAGCGGAAGAGTAATCAAGATACAAAATGTCTAATTGATGGCCTGAAGATATTGAGTCCCACGCCGTTTTTAGAAGGGTTGCCAAATTCGTTTCGCAGGATCGGCGAGGGACAAAACCGTGCTGTTTCTCTGTGAGAACAGGTTGCACATGCGCAAGAAGCGTTTGGAATACGCATCTTTCCATGACTTTGCCGAACAGCGGAAGGAGTGAAACACTGCGATAATTTTCGGGAGAATTTCGTGAACCTTTCTTAAATACTGGGACAATGTTGGCTTCCGCCCACCTGCTTGGGAAGACCCCCGCATTCACGGACTTCCGGAAAAGAATTGTTAGAGGACATGCGAGCTCATCTCGGCACTCTTTGATGACCCGAGCGCTAATGTTGTCCGGACCGCAGGCCTTGTGCACCTGCAGATTCTCCATATTTAATAGTTCAATTTTCTTATGTTATATGCTACAAGGTCACATCACATCCGACGTCACATACGGTGATCTGCGCTTGCTGCTCCAGCCACGTCCCGCACTACGTCACACCATGGCAGTGTTTATGGCCAATTGCGTCGTACTCGGTCGCAGTGACGTCAGGGGCCTCTTGACCTTCGCCAACGAGCCCATGACGTCACTGACACGGTACTGCAAGTTGAACGCTTCTGTGTTCTCTCTTGTCGACAAAGCTGACGCTACTGTGCCAAGGCGAGCCCTTCCCTATCGTGGGAAAATGAGCGCCCTATTTGGAAGTACAGGCTCCCCGTGTATAACATAGATGTCCCTTATCCATCTTCAGCTGCCCTGGATTGGAGCAGCGCCCCTAAAGAGCAAAGGCACCCCTGGATAAAAAGGCGTCTCCGGGTATCAAAGGCACTCCCAGATAACATATGCGCCCCTTAGATAGAAATAGGCGCTCCAGGAAAGCAAAAGGCGCCCCTTGGTTAGGAAAGGTGCCATTGGATAGCAAAGGCACCCTACCCCATAACATGTTTTATAACACACCGGAGAATTCTGCACAAATTTATGTTACTGTTTTATGGTTTTGGAAATGAATAAACAGGAGGTCTTTCATTCTATCATTTTTTATATGAGGCGCTGCTTCTGAAGTGCCATAAAGCGACCATCGTGATTAAAAACTGGATTGCGATAATCAGGTTGAAAAACTCGATAATGCATAAACATTTTTCTTTTCGAACTCTCGGCGTGTCGGCTTGGCTTTGATCCGCGACTTCCTTGTCGCAGTCATTTTAGGCTAGGTTGCCAACCTCTGGGACCGAAACACGTCTAATGTTTGTGAAAATTGATGCACTTGCACCTGGTAAGAGACGATCGGTGAGATATCCTTAGGAAAGTCTAGGTTATAAGCAAGGCCGTGTGTGCAGAGTAGGGGAAGTCCGTGCAAGAGTAGGCACTTAACTTTCTAAAAGCTTTCACTTTTCTCCTATAAGTCTAACAGCTAAAATTTTTATGTGGTTGTTTAGCCTGAAGAATTGTCTATGTATGGCCCATGTTTCAACTCAATGTCTTTGAAAGGAACCCGCCACGAGCCCATCAAAAATAAAAAGTCACGTGCGTACTCTTGCCGGAGTGGGTCGGTAAGAGTACGCAAGAGAGGCGGCTGGAGTACGCATTGATGCCCCGCTGTGCTTTAGGTGCATAGGCCATGTCGCGAAGTTGTTTGTCTCCAAACTAGGCGATTGTATGATTTTATATCGTTCTGAATATACAAGAACTATGTTGCAGCATTTGGTTTTCCAAATAGGAACTACGGACTCTGTCCCGAGTGAAAATTACATTTTTCTATCTCTTAAGCATGCGCACTCTTGCCCAATGGTCTACTGCGTACTGTTGCCGGACATGCTCCCTTGGGAAGAAAGTCTTCATAAACATTTTGGCAGGCGTTTTAGCGTGAGCTTCAGTCCTTGAGCACACTCCTAGTTCAGTTTTCTTACTGATGACAGACCGTAATGCAATAGTTTTGATAATAGAGGCATGGTCTACAAGTTTACCCAGTTAAGAAATATTACTTCAAGGGTGCCCAGAAACTTATTTTGCTCTGTACTCCCGAGGGAAGAACAGGAGCACCTTGAATTTTGGTGTGCAGCCCAGGCACTGACCTCGCTTTTTATGCCAGAGTATCAGCCATCTCAGTGGTTGCTAAGTAACCAAAACAGCTGCTGCGTACTCTTATCTCCTGCGTACTCTTACCCGCCCTTACCCTATATAAAAACTTTGTGGCAATTTTTGTTTTAACGCACGAATTATTAGAATTTCAGCTAAGTTGTCAGTTCCATTAATTTCTCATAATTATGTTGACCGGTTTGATTAATTAATAAGCTCATGTATAGGCATGCATGTCCAGTTGTTACTCTAGGGGACCCCCTACCCGTACCAAAATGCAGAGATGAATACATTTTTCGGCTGTCATTTATTAGCCGAAACGAAATCTGTCCCAGAATGATTTTTTCTGTTCACGTGTGTATTAAAAATTATAGCCGCAAACTGTTGCCCTTCTAAAATGACGTCAAACGACTAAAAAGTTAGAAATCTCCATTCTGCTCAACACCTTTTTGTTAGACATTGCCTGTCTCAAAAAATCGGCAAGTAAGCATTTATCTCTGGATGGTAAATGTGTACCCATTTTTTTCGAAGTCGAAGAAGGTGATATTGGGAGAATATCGTGACTTCTACCGCATGATGGTGTCATGATTTCTGTGAAATTTACCGTTAAACGATCCTGTAGACCATTTCCCGTTGATGAAATGGACACCATTGAAGGTGCCCCCTCCGCCTTGGACAAAAATGTTCCGCCGCCACTGATTGTAGTCGCCTTGCCCGTCACAGAAAACATTTCGTTGTCCCCTTTGCATCCACTAACTACCGCAAATTTTCATTGCTTGTGTCTGCTCCAAAGATCTGGAACTCCGTAATCTCAACCAGGTTCTATGCTGTAGATGACGTCCCTTGGAAGAAAGCCCAGTTCAAAAAGTCATAAAACGATATACCTACTTAGATTCTTACTAATATCTATATGCACATGCCAAGCCTTCTGAATTGTCTTGATAATTTTATTTTTCATGTATGAACTACACAACATGAGCGATGAATTCTAGAGCAGCTTTGACTCCCATTGTATACTTTGGTCTGGATCTCCTGCTTTTTGGTCTCCAGGAGCTGGCATCAGGCCTGACCTCGTTGCTCCTGATGTCCTCTTCCATCTCACCTTACATCTGTTCAATGACCTTGCTTCTCTAAATGATCACTGTTTCTTTTTGTTTTCTCCCGAACTACTCTTTCAATACGCATCCTGTTCGTCTTGCGGTTATGTGTATGTGGCTTCTTTTCTCAGAACAACAAATGTATCTGTCAGTGTACGTGCTTTATGTGCTATAGTAATCGTACGTTGGTCCTAAAAAACTTAGGTCATGTTTCGGCAGGTTGATATGTCAGAATCGCATTTTTCGTCGGTTCCACCGTTCGCATCTTAATGGGGGGGGCAGAAAACTTCGTTTCAGAGGGTGCTGGGCTCATTTCAGGGAAGCCACCAGATGCAAGCCCACAGCCATAGATGCAAAATTTTACGTAGGGATACACCTCGCGTAGGAACCTCTGGAACTTTTAGTTATTTCTTTCCAATCAACATCATGGGTGTAATAGGAAACAATTTCGAATATTGGCGACCATAGACTACTCTGTCCCTGTTTCTACTCCTACGCAGGTCTACGTATGCGGTTAAAAGATGATAATAGGGTACGGCCGCTCTCATTGGCTGAACCTAAGTGGCCCCATGGACGTGCCACCAGCGAGGTGTCTCGGATCAGCGCGCGATGGTCGTCATCGTACCCGGTGCACCGAGTTGGGCCCTGCTAGTATAAAAACTCGCATCGTGAGCACCAGTTGCAGACGGTGCTAGCCCAGGGCAGACGAATTCCTGAGCCAGCAAACACAGCAGATTCTTGGTGATGAGGGCGGCAACAGCTGTGGCAGTGGCGGCAGCGATCGCCTGCGGAGCACGAGCGCTTCCAGAGCTGCCGCGCACAGGTGAGCAAACTTCCAGAAATAGCAAATGGAAAAATGGATGGTAGCAAATGGATAGCTGTGTGCTCTGATATTTGAGTCAGTTTTGGGGCTTTACGAAAGGAATCGAACGGAGAACGATTCAATACTAAGTTCCATTAAACATGGGAGTGAACACAGCCTTTTGAAAGTTCTAAGCCTCATCAGCCATCAGCAAAAGCCAGCACCTGCTAAAAATGGCTAATTATTAAGTCATTAGTGAAACTGTTTTGGCATAAATAAAACAACTACTTTCAAGATGATACAGATCATACAGAGAGTATCAAGATCAGGGCAACCTGCCCCAAGACTACTACTGCCCCTGGTGTTTATAAAGGTAATGTGGCACCTTGGTCGAATCCTGCAATTTAGTGTAATTAGGAAACTTTTCGCCGAAAATCAAGGAGGCGTCCATGATTTCTCTGCAAAAAATGTACAATAAGCTTAATATTTTGATTTTTAAAATACTCCTCTAGGGAAATAATCAAATATCTGCCTGTGGATGATGTCATGATCTGGCAACCGCTACCATATTCAATGCCCTTCATGGGCTTTGATTGGCTGATACTCACCGTGACGTCAGCATATGTTGTCACACCAACAACCATGCCAACTGTGGCCTGCTGCTAAGGGTATATGAGGGGTAAATTTCAGGTAGGTTTTAGCTTTTTCTACGGAAATCTCGAGTTCCAAGACAAATGATATATTGAGTACCGGGTTTTCCGACTTGCTTTACAACTTGGTTATCTCAGTTAAAACCACGTTATGAAGGTGCCACATTCCCTTTAACGTTTAGCCTGAGCTAGTACCTACCTGCGCGCTGCTCCCTCCAATGTTTCTTTAATCTCCACTGCCAAATTATATAACACTCGCACAGTGGGCTATGACGCTCCTCATGTGTTGTGAGAATTTTGCTACGATCATTTTCCTACATGAAGATTCTAAAGACAAATTCCATAACCCACAACCCAGCAACATCTCTTTGGCCGCAGTGGCACGCCTATGCAGTGGGGATCTAGCAGGTAGTTTCGGAGGGAGGGGGGAAAGCAAGGTTGAAAAACAGGTTCCACGGTGAAAGATTTTGCTAAAATTTAACTAGACGGTAGGAACGTCACGGGGTGAAATATGTGGCCACAAGATGCTATTTTCTATCCAAGGCCCATCGCTTACACTGAAGCTGACTGGTTCTATTTAAACTTGAGAGTTGAAGCAGCAATACCTTGCTTATAACCTAAAAATGAGTCGGAGCAAAAAGAAGGTCGATAGCTTTGGGGGTTCCAAGACACAGCTTTGCCCCGAGATTTTCCGTTTGGGGAGAAATGTTTTCTTTGTCCCTCTTCTGGATCTGCCACTGAACAATGGCGGATCCAGGGGGGAGGGGGCAAAAAGGCAATTGCCCCCAAACGGAAAAGCTCGGGGCAAAACTATGTTTTTGCCCCCCAAGCGATCGACCTCCTTTTTCCTCCGACTCCTTTTTAGCTTGTAAGCAAAATTTTGGTGCTTCAACTCTCAACTTCAAACAGAATTAGAGAAGTTCAGTGTAAATATTGGGGTTTGGATAGGAAAACATGTATCTTGAGCCTATATTTTTCACCCCGTGATGTTTTTTTGCTTTTCGTCTCCAGTTCCCAAAATCCTACCGAAAAGGCATATTGTAGCGCAATTTTTCACTGCGCGACGTTTTTTTTTGCTTTTCAACTTTGGTTTGCCCCTCCCAAACCAACCGGCTAGATCCGCCACTGCCACTGAATATATGTCTGGGCTAATCAAAGGTCTAACTTGGGTGACCTGTGTGGCGAGGACCTTGGTCTGAGTTGAAGACATGGTCCATTTCATGCTACGACGTGACCGGGAATCTGACCTCAAAACGTGTCTGAAACTGATCCAAACTTGCGCAGTACGCGTTCACCTAGAAGAAGTCGTCGACTCATGTGATTGGGTATCTGGTATGTTTTTGCTATTACAGTCTTAGTCTTTCTTTATAATAACTTCATAGTCCTTTCCTGAAAGCACTGCATATGTATACAGGGTAATTGACCAGTGTCCGCAGGGGACCAACGTGACGATGACCTGTTTCACTGCAACAATGGTCGGTGCATCATGGCCGACCGGACTTGCAACGGCTTTGACAACTGCGGGGACAACAGCGACGAGAGCCCTCAGATGTGCGGTAAGCACCGAGTCTGACACCAGAGTCGCTTCAGCTGCCGATTGAGAGTGGCATCCAATGGTACCGTTATGTAGAAAATAGTACTTTTCCTTTAAACAAGGGAAGACAAAATAAGACGGGGAAAATTTAACTACCCATAATCAATTGGAACCAGGGCTGCCAGGTTTTTCGGTAAGAAGGCCAAACCGGGCTAGAAAAATGGTCAAAAAGGGCAAAACTTCATTTTCACTACAATAACACTATAAATACCACAAAAGTCAGATGTGAAGCTAAACCGACCCCTATCGGTGCTCACAATCCCACAAAGAAACCACAGGGCACTCTTGTATCATTGTTAAAAACTAATTGTTGACAGTTTGATATTGACTTGAAGCAATATTTCTTAGCACACTACCATTTAGCAGGAATACAGGAGTACCCTTCCAATGCCGCGTGGTCATCGATAATTTCATCCACATAACCAGAACATTTGTTAACATCAGCAATCATATTGACCGTACCACTCCCCACTAACCTTTAATAATTCTTCCATCTTTTCCATCCGTGAATTTTTTTGTTCCTGGGCAGTGGTGGACCTGGGATTTTGTAAAGTGGAGGGATGGAGGGGTGGAGCCTCAGAGGGCGCGCTTTGTCATCCTCTTTTCACCCAAAGGGTGCCTATAGTATCGCACCTATGTCCTTCCCTTCCTCTGCCATAACAGTTTTTTGCTGCCCTGTTGCTTTTTTGGTGTCTGAACATCTGAATCAAAAGCGGAGAAGGACAAAAGAAGCCATATTTATACAAGGGACAAACCAAGAAATGCTTAGGTGCCAGCTGATGGAAAAAGAGTAAAAAGGGCAGATTCGAAGAAAGGGCAAAGCGAACAAATTGTGGGACAAAACTTAACAAAAAAGCCAACTTCGAGATATCTGGCCACAAAATGTCCAGCCTGGTAGCCCTGATTAAAACTATGCAATAATGTCCCAGAGAAGCTATGGGGATTTGAAATATTTTGAATTTTGCCACCTGCGGACGTATTCAAAGAGACAGCAACATATACATCCAAAGAGACTCAGATTGTTTCGAGATTCCAACTGGACAAAGAAATACGACCTGCTTATTATAGCCTAACTCGTTCAATTTCATCACAAACAAGGCCTTGAGTCATAGGGGGATCTAGTAGAGACAAAGGGGCACTTGCCACCCCTTGCAATCGACCTTCAGCGCTTCCTAAAATGGCCATGGCGCTCCCCTGAAACGTCTATGACGCCCCCGTCCACACCTGCTCCCTCCTCAGGGAGTGTCGGTGCTTAACACGCGCATTGACGGGGGTTTGAGCCACCTTCGCTTTGAAGGGGGGTGGCGGGTACCCACCCCCCTAAGATCTCGAGAACCACGGTAGGTAGCAAAAAACGGTAAACGGTGTTGGGTAGCCCATCCACTTCTCCATTGAAAATGCTTGTACCATTTTTTGTCAGGTCTCATTTAAGGTCACGAGAGGTCAAAATATGCCGTCATAGGGATAACATGTAAATGAAGTTTTTTTAATTTAAAGTCGCTGATCCCCGCGACAGTCCACATTAAATGCTCGAGTCAGATACGATTTAGGGCATATGATTGGTTTCGAGAGAGGAAGGAACAAAAAGAATAACCTTGTCAGAGCTCCCTCCCCTTAAAGTCGCGCATGTTAAAGCCCTATAAGACATGTATAACCTAGTTAATTTCCGAGCAGCGCAGTACAGAGAGGAGTAGATAGTTAAAAGGATCAGACTGTGTTTTGCACAAGTTTATCACCCATTACAGCTAATTTATATATTTTTGGTTCAGAGTATTTGAGCAGTTGGGAGGTACTAACACCATCTGGGCAGCACATCGCCCCCCTCCCAGACCGCACACTAATTTATCTACATAATTGAAGTCATACACCAACGTGCAAGTCCCCCTCTTCCCAAACCACAGGCCCATCACCCCCCCCCAGCCCATTCGCCAGACCAAGTCAGATCAGGAGCAAAAAATGATGAATTGGTGAAATAGGTATCAGGCCATGCTATATGCTTTAATAGTTATCACTCAGAATTTTGGTAATGACGTTCTTGAAAAAACCTTTAGAAGGGGGAATGTCGTCCAGTGAAGGTATTTTTGGAGATATCAACTCATTCTAGGTTTTGGGGCAAGATATTGTGAATGAAAAACTTCTATAATTTGTGGGAGCTATTTCTTGTCTAAAATGCACAATTTGTCTTGTATCTCTGTAGTTTGCATGAAGAAACTACATTACATCTGAAAGGTAGACCAAAACGACTTGAACGATATGAATCCTCGCAGCAAGCCGAATCGAATGATATCTAATTTGACCTTGCTAGGTCAAATCAAGGATTTTACCTGACCTGAGGTCAGGTCAAGGTCAAATTAGACAAAATACATATCATTAGAACTGCAAAGACAAGACGAATCTAATGCAACTAAAATTAACGCTATATCACCATCCGTGACTAAGTTATTCAGTTAAAACCATTTTCCCATGTATTTCCAACGGAGAGGTCATGGGTCGTACCTGACCTTAGGTCATCGATATGAGAAATACCGGAATATGTTTTAGAGAACTCGGTGGGCCCATTGTGTGACATGAGTTTCAATCGGATAAGTTCACCCCGTTCCGACTTATGCTATCTTAAACTTTTTTTAGGTCAGGTCACTTGACCTGTACTGGTGACCTTACCTGAGATGACCTAACCTTAAAATTTTCACAGAAGTTGTACACATGATGGGAGAACAGGTATGCCAAGTATGGTGGCGATACCCGTCGCCGTTTTTATGCTATCTCCGAAAAACCCGAGGAGGGCGGGTACCCGCCCCCGTGAATGCGCGTGTTAAGCGACAGGATTCGGTGCCCACCTGATAGGTTTTGTCGTCCAAAACTGCCCTCTTCCGATCGGCAATCCCGGATCCGCCTATGCCCTGAACTTTAGCCACGCCTTCCTTCAACAGGCAGCCTAAATTAATGAATGAAGTGCTTTTATAATGCCTTCTGTGCAAGGCACCTTTGCCCGCGTTTTAACTAGTCAGCCGAAATATGTTGCAAGGCTAGCAATGCGTGTTTTCTAGACCGCAGTGTAAACATCTGACCACAGTGTCACAGTGTAAACATCTGACGTCAGGTCTGACGTCTGGGGCATTCCGCGACATTTTAGCTCACGTGATGCTCGATTTACACCAGCATGTCTTCAATTTTCTTAAAAACATGTGTAGGGGGTTCTCGGCGGGCCAGGTTTTAAATGTTCATAAATATTCTAAAATTACAAGGCCGCAAAATTACCAGGTCGCACATAAATGTTTTACATATTACAAAAGGCCGCACATCAGTATTGCATTTCTACATATTACACGAAGGCGCGCATAAATGCTACGCATAACTATGACACGGAATATTACAAGGCTGCACAGAATTATCACACAAAGTGCACGCTCAAATCGTCTCTTGCCTGGTGCGCCCTGAACTTGACCTGAAGACGATGGTTGGTGGAACAAGTGGGTGATCAGGGACAAAATAAGTCTATTTGATACAACCCTGAATTATCCTTTCACTTCTGGCATGAGTATTACCCATAAACTACCGTTTTAATAAAATTAGGTATCGGATGATGATACAAAGCGGATACCGAAGTTCCTGCAATTTTGCAGAGTGAGAAAGTACTGCATTTGCGATTAGCCAAGAACTATCGAAATTATCAGTTGTAAGGTCCTTCAGGTATGCCAGACTATTAATCGTTTTTATAGAATCGTTGTTGGTGAGTAAACAGTAGGAATTATAGACGGCATAACTAGTGATCTTTTAACGCACTATATAATAGCTATAACAAACACGAGTTATTAATTTATCAAGAGCGTACCAATGCACGCGAAATTGTTTTTATTTCAAAAGGTACCATACATTAGCCGCCCTGTATTTCAGTTGCTAGATCGTTGGGCTGCGGCCGCTGCTCAGGAACGTTCAGTGGCAGTGCACGTACAGACCTAGGATCGATTCCCCTAAGACAATCCCGCGCTCAATATTTACCCGACGTAGTTCGGCTGACAACTGACTGGTGATAAGGTGCCCTGAGCGAGACAGCCGTCTCTGTGCTTTGTGCGATGTTAAACTTTGGCTTCTAAATTGACCCTTCATTTTAGGAGTTGCTCGTTCAGATGGTGGGGTAGTGGTCTCCGTGACAAGTCCATTGATGGCTTTAGTGAGACTGCAACTCCAAGAAACTGAACTTGAAGAATTTTGGACAAAATCTATAAAAATGTCACAAATTGCATATTCCTATTCCTGCCATAATATACATCAGCAATCTACCACATGACCAGCAAAATTATCTTACCACCTCTCACAAATTCACGCGCAAAAGCCTCTCACCCATCCTGACAAATTAAAAAAATAGATAGAGGAAGTTGGAAAACTACGCATGTATTCAAATTTCTGTATTTATCTTACCGTTTCACCCCTTCAAACCTCTACTTGAGCTTGAAATCTGATTTGTAGGCCTCTCATTTAGGAGCAATGAATCATGTGGCGAATGGTCGGCTTGGATTGCCAACAACGTCAAAACTTTTCCGCGGGCCTAATTTTCCAAGAATTGAGACAGGTCAGATAAAAAGTGGCTGAGATTCTTTTCAATGCGCTTTTCAGTGCGCAATGAGCTTCTTTACATTCAACTCTTTTCACGATTTTTTTGCCACGTGGAGTGGTGAAACAATGTGAATCATATTTTATATCGAATTCTACTGACAATTTCTCCTCACAAGCTGGAAAAATTATCCAGATGTATGTATTTTGGATCTTCACAAGTGTATTGAGTTTCCCCTGACCTCATAATCCTAAACATTTTCTTTTAGGAGATGCAGAAGTAAAGATTAGACAGAATTTGCAGCGCTTCATTTTTGTCAGATATCACGCCTCTCACTTTATTCCTTTAAACATCAACGCCCAAAGTCACAATTACAAATACTGCAAAACCCAACCTTGCATCCTTAGGCGTGGTGAGAACGAACCCAAAACAGTTTTGGGGTCAAACACTTGTCTCGTCATTCCAGAAGTAACTTGAGGTGCAGCAAGTGGCCATTATGGAAACAGCGAGGGATGGCAGTAAAGGCCTCATATTTGGGAATTCTGACAAATGTGCCCTTCCCACGGGGGTACGGGAGGGGAGTTACAAATCCAGCCCTCGGCAACTTTGAGAAAACATAGCCAAAGAGGTCTAATTGCTCCAGACATTGTGAACCTTACGAAAGGTGTTGGCGTGCTTTGCAAAACATCTAGGTAACTAGCGGGAGAGTGCTTAGTCATTTTTATGGGTAGCTACCATGTGGGAGTTATAGTGTGCTTTCCAACCAATACTCGCAGTTTTAGGCTATGGTCTGACTACTTTGAGACGTGCTCGATCACGGACGGTGGTCAGTTTTGGAATAAAGGCTAGAGAATACAATTCAACGAACTTACTGGCTGAAGCCTGCTTTATACTTAGAGCCTTAAGACAGTAATTCCAGTCACTGGAGCATGTAGCAAGAAACGAAAAATGGAAAAGATTGTGTATTTTGCCTATGCCCACCCGCAGGTGAAGGTGCGAGCGTGCCCTCCGCACAGCGGGGGCGGCGCTAGCGACGCTTATCTACGATGTACCGCGCTATTTTTTCAAGCTTAGAAACAATTACCCACGGCCTTTATTATACTTTGAGACGTGCTCTTTCACGTGTTTCTGCACTTTCCGAACCCAGGCTAAAACATATTTGCAAAGCTCTTTAAAAAATGGTGTAAAGAAAATATGAAATGGGAGGGTGCAAGGCCCGTGCTGACATGTCGTGGGATAACTCTATAATTTTGGAGGTTTATCGACACACCCACTACTAGGGTCATATGGCGTCACTAATTCTTTCCCTGTTGGAAATGTTTCTCGGAAGTGGGCTTGCTCCTTGTTCACGGAAGCCGTCGGGCCTTGAACCCGGGTCGGCTGAGCGGAAGCCAACTGTGCAGACCACTCCACTACCGCGTCCCCTCTTGGGCTGACCCGCCTCATGACGTCACTCCAGGCAACCTGGTGTGTCCGGAGAAATGGCTGCTCTGCGAGAACCTGGAATGTTCAGGGACAGGGCTGAACTGCGAGAACAAAACGGTGCCGCACTGTACAACACTCATATCGCGATGCGACCGGGTCCGCGACTGCTGGGACGGCTCCGACGAACGCGACTGTCCGGTTAGTCACCAGTTTTGTACTGGAACTCACCTGCTGGTGATGCCAGAAAATTTAGAGCACATATGCACATAACCGAGGTGTATTGATATTTCATGGTTATTGTACCACGTTAGCAAGTGTACGTGGTTCATTGCTGTTTGAATGAGGAGGAGGTATATTCACCGATGTGTACCGGTTGGGTATAAACGATCCAAAAACATTATTGAACTATTTACCCTTATTCAAGGATTGGAAAATGAATGAACGGGCAAAAAGGTACGTCGCTGCTGCAATCCTGTCACACTAATGTATGTACATACATACATACATACCTTTTGTAAGGTTGTAAGGTGTCACCAACTTCACCCTGTGAGCAGGGTTTAAGAGGATCCAATACAGCTTCAGAGAACCCACTGTAACTTGAGGGCGGAATTTCTGGCTTGAGATCTAAGCTCTGTTCACCGAGCAAATAATTCTACCACATCGCTCTGTGACTGAGTGTCTCCCTGCTCTGCAGCCATCGAAATGTCACCCCAGCTTCAACTTCACCTGCTCCAGCGGCCAGTGTGTCAGCTGGAAACTCCGCTGTGACGGCAACAGCGACTGCACCGACGGCTCCGACGAACAGGTCAGAGCGCCGACGTGTGCTGATGGTGGTTCAGAGGCAGGGGGCCGAATTCCAAACCAGAAACTCTCAAAGCAGCGAAATATGCCAATTATTTAATAACTTGGTTTTTGCGACACGTTGCAGTGTTTAGTTATAATGAAATCAAGAAGCATACAGTGGCTGATCCAGGGTGAAGACATTCGTCCTCCCGCGGAATTCGCCCTTCTCTCAAACGGTAAACTCGGAGCAAAACTGCTCTACTCCCCCCTCCTAAAGCTGTCGACCTCATTTTTTGCCCAGACTTCTTTTTAGTTTATAGGCAAGGTCTTGGTTCTTCAACTCTCAACTTCAAACAGAACCAGTCAACTTCAATGTAACCATTTGGATGGACCATTGGACCAGTGAAAAATTCTATGGTAGCCATTCATTCTATATGTGAAAAGACTGACAGCGTCTTTGCACAGCAGACCTGGCTTTCCCAGGTGGACTTACCACTTTTAAACGATATCCACCCCAGGGGGCGGACATGAGATACCTCTCCAGAATTCTGGGGGTTTTGAAGGTTCCATTTCTGGGTCTGACCGTTTTTTTTTGCAGAAAAATTTAACATGTAATTCCAATGGGACTGTTTGCAGGGGTTTGGGGCACGGGCCAGTTGGAAAATTTAAGCGGTGCTTAAGGGTATATTTTTTATTTTTGGTATGTAAAATTGATCAGGCCATCTTCTGGGTGCAGTTTTTAGTCCCTGACATGCTTTTATAACAAGGAAAATCCACGATGAATTTCATGCTAATTCCTTCAGAATTCTATTTCGAATGTTTCGCTCAACAATCAGAACGCTGTATTCTACCTTCTGCTACCAGAATCTAAGGTATCTTGAACAAAACCCTCCAAAATACTACCATATGCTCAACATGCTGCCAAATCAGGCAGTCAGCTGGCTGTCATGTCCGAACCGTATCTATAGGAACCGTGATCCACCCAGAGTTTATTGGCGTGGTCGTTTCCGGCTTTGACATGATTAATTCAACTACACTTGTGGGTTGGCCGTATGGAGGTATTGCTGTTTTGTATAGGGATAATCTCCAATCTAATGTGTCAGTTGAAGAAGTGAGCGAAAAAATTATGCTGGTCACATTATGAACTGATAACGAATATCTAAAATTTCTGAATGTGTATTTACTGACGGATTATAGACGCCTAGAACGCTATGAGAAGTTTTTTTCGGTTATGAGTGAGTTGAGATGTGAGGTAGATAAATGGCTTAACACAACACATATGATTAGAATAATTGGTGATTGTAATGCCAATAGCCTAAATGGAGGTTCTAAGTGTTTTCAACAAGTTCAGGAGTTCTGTTCGGAGTATAATTTTGTCATGTCTGACATAGATAGGCTTCATAATAGGGGAAATAGTATGTCAGTGAAGCACACAACTCCGTATCCTGGCTTGATCGCGTTGCTGCTAGTCGATCTTTACACCAATTAATTCAGTATGTAAGTATTGGTTTCCAGATGATGACTAGCGACCATTTCCCTATTTACGCTTGTGCATATGACACGTCATCAAACCGGTCAGATAATGGATATTCTAAATATATGGCAGACCTCCATTTCAAACTAGACCGGGCTAAGGCATCCAGGATGAACTTGGAGCGGTACAATCAAAGCATTAGTGATAGGCTGCTCACGTCCTTCCACTTATTTGTGTCCCTTGTGAATAGATGCAACAGATCGGCACACCGCGCATATCGACTTGGTCTACGAGCTTATTGTGTTAGCCCTCTCTGATGCCAGTTCTGAGTACCTACATTCCAAAATCTGGGACACGGAGAGGTTCAAACAAAAAAGTAGTTCCAGGGTGCAATAATGTTGTTAAAGGTTCCCATGAAATGGTCAAGTCGGCGTTTCTTACTTGGCGTACGAAAGCTAGTCCCCAGGAAGGTATTCACGCTGAAAATATGCATCTTACAAGCAGTGGCGGATCTAGCCGGTTGGTTTGGGAGGGGCAAACCAAAGTCAAAAAGCAAAAAAAAAACATCACGCAGTGAAAAGTTGCGTTACAATATGCCTTTTCGGTAGGATTTTGCAAACTGGAGACGAAAAGCAAAAAAAAAAAAACGCCACGGGTTGAAAAATATGGGCTCAAGATACTTTTTTCCTATCCAAGCCCCAATATTTACACTGAACTTTACTAATTCTGTTTGAAGTTGAGAGTTGAAGCACCAAAATCTTGCTTACAAGCTAAAAAGGAGTCGGGGGAAAAAGGAGGTCGATCGCTTTGGGGGGGCAAAACATAGTTTTGCCCCGAGCTTTTTCGTTTGGGGGGGGGCAATTGCCTTTTTTGCCTCCCCCTGGATCCGCCACTGCTTACAAGATTGAAATTTAAGTACGCACCCCGACGGTGCAGAAAAAAACAGGGAAGAAAATAAAGCTAACGCTTTTGCAAAGACGCTTGGAGACAAGGATTTGCGGAGTTCTGGAAGGAGACATACAAATGTTTTATCTGCGAACACCTCTAATGACCTTCTTTGATGATATGAAAAGATGTAAAAGCATTGCTGAACATTGGAAACATTACTTTCAAATCATAATTCAAGAAAGGACTTGTGCAAGTGTCTTACATTTCTTCGATTCTATGGACAGGGAGAATGATAACGTGCCTGCTATAACGGAAAATAAGCTTAAAATGCTTTGAAGACTTAAAAAATTAAAGGCCCCTGGCCTTGACGGGGTGTCTTGCGACCACCTTATAACTCTAAGCACAGAAAATCTATCATTTGTGGATGTATTTCTCAATGTCATCCTCGATCATGCACATTTTCCTACTTCATTGATTGGAACGGCACTAGTTCCAATTATAAAGGAAAAATCCAAGAAATTTGATGACTTATCCAACTACCGGGCCATTGCACTAAGTAACGGTCTATCCAAGCTGTATAAACTAGTATTCTTTCCAGGATGACTGTATACTTACAGACAGATTATGCTCAGTTTGGCTTTTAGCAAGCTCATTCTACCATTCAGGCTACGTTTGTCCTGAAGGAGGTAGTATTTATATCCGTAATGGGTCACCAGTATACGACTGTTTTTTGGACGCCAGTAAGGCTTTTGACCGAGTGTGCCACCAGAAATTTTTCGAGATCTTAACACGCGCCCCGCTGGGGTCCCCGGCATGACGCCCCCCGCTGGGGAGTGGGAGTTTTTCGCCCCCCCCCCCCTCCGTATCTCAGTTCGCAGAAAAGCTAAAGGAAAATTACGGACAGCGTTCGAAAGCTGTTGACGAGATGAAGAGAAATTGTTGGAAATATTTTTATGTCAGGTCAACATTGAGGTCAACATAGGTCAAAGAAGGTTCCATAGGCTTACAGCAGGGCAGTGTACGTTTCCACCTCTAGATATTTACTCAGCAAAGCTGGAGCAAATATTTTTGCATCATTGGATTTCTCTCATCGTGGCAAATCGAATGATGTATTATATGACCTTGCTAGGTCAGATTGTGAAAATGACCTGACCTCGAGCTAGGTCAGGGTCAGAAAGTGGTCTAGTATGGTTATGTTGCATATTCATCTACTCCCCGTGACAATATAAGCACAATTCAAGCAAAATAAGATCTTTATCTCAATTCAGGGAGAAGTTATTGACGAAGCAATCACTGTATGCCCTTGTGACCTGACATGATCATTGAGAGGTCAGATGGTCAAAAACTCAGCTTAATCGTCAATATTATGGGAAGAATACATGGTGTGAGGAGTCTTAGTTCTATCTATCTAGTATTTACTGAAAAGGAACCCTTTCAATTTTTCACCGTAGACTTATAATAGGGTGACCAAAAATTGACCCCACTTGAGGTCAACAATATCAAAGTTCTGAGATAACAGATTTGTAGACCCTAATCACTTTATCATTTTGTGAAAGTTTGAAACAAATCGTTTGGCAGATGCTCATCAGGCGCCGCTTCAAACGTGCGATTTTAGGTTTTGAGGTCGGGTCGCTAGGCCTTGGATAGCTCCTTGACCTGGCATGACCTGAACTGAAAAAATTTGGTCAGATCCGTAAAATTGATCAAGGCTAATGTGCGGTAAGTTTCGTTGCTCTGCGTTTCTTCGTTTTTGTGTTATCTGGGGAAAACCAGGAGAGGGGTGTGCCACAGACCTATGTTTCTGTGCAATGGACCTGGTAGAGAACGCAGAAAATGTTGTACGATGGGGTGAATGCTTTTCCGGATTGCTTAAAATTTTGAATGGTGTAAAGCAGGGTGGAAATATTTCACCATTACTTTTTCTGTTTATATTGATGACCTCTTGAAGGAAATCAGGCAATTTGGCATTGTATATAAAATGGGTTCAGTCGCTACTAATGTGATAGCGGGGGCATACCAGGACAAAACGACCAAAAATATTTCAATTTGACACCACCATGTCTAGAAAAAATCTGAAAATTTGTATCCGGGGTATTTTTGGGCCAGGAATACGCCTGTGAGAATCTTAGCTCCCTCAGACCAACGGTGACCGACATATAGCCCGAGGCATTTTCGGGAGGTCACGTTATAGACTCTTTGATGCTTCATAACTCCGAAACGCATTGCTTGATTAACAAGTTTTGTATATCATTGAACTCGTCTTGAACTATACATTATTTTGAAAAGGACAATTTCAAAACTTTACAAATTTTGACTTCTAATTCGTCTGACCTTTTCTTTTTGACATAGCTTGACCTTTTCGCAGTTGAAATTGCCCTTTTAGACACCTCAAAAGTTTTCTTCATAAAATATTTTTCGATAAAAAACGAAAAAATTCGTTCTTGCTATAAATTCCAAATTTTTAGCACCTAAGGTAGGTATGCAGACGGTATTTTACCACTGCAGTAGTACAGCCTTATGTTTAACACCACAAACAAAGCGATTGCTTTTGTAATCGGTTGCTTGTAATCATATTGCATTGTCTTTACGAAATTCTCATCGTGCAAGTGTCAGAATTTATGAAAATTAACACGCGCCCACACGAGGGGGCGGGCAACCGGCCTCCTCAGGTTTCTACAGGTAGTAAAAAAAAACACCTTTCGCGAAGCGCCACCGTACTTCATGTACATACCTCTAACTCGACATTTTTTTCAACTTTTGGCAAAATAATTTAGGTCAACTGGTAGATGGTAGATACCGTAAATACCGTATGTCAGCTGGCAAATGACTGGTAAGTGGGTGACCTGAGGTAGATGGCCGTCGTTATGCCTTGTGGGACGTTCAACTTTGGTTCCTTAATCAAACTTTCATCGTGGGAGCTACTCGTTTGGGTGGTGGGGTCGGGGTCTCCGTAAAGAGTCCCTTGATGACTCTAGTGAGACTCCGACTCCTAAAACTGAACTGGCAAAAACTTGGACAAGATTTGTAAAAAGAAAAATAGCAGCCATTAAAAGTGATAGAAAGGGATCCATTGTTTCAATGGAGACGAGGGCAAAGGAACGTATTAGTAATGGGCCTTGCAGCCTTAAACGAAAATTTACAAAGATATTGCGACTTCAGCAATAATTGAAACAAGTATAACTTATCCTATAAGCACCACTAACTCACACATTTACATCGTTCCCGGAGATGGAACAATAGTATCAATACAAGGTGACGCAGTGCAACACAGCATACGTTTGAGAGGATTCATACAATGAAAAAAACGTCTGAAAGGCTTTCATTCCCAGGAATTAATTGCTTTCTGAGATCTCAGAAAGCAATTTTAATCTGCTCATATATGCGAAAAATGTTCTGAAATCATAACGCATTCCACTTGGTCACTTGAACAGGTTGCCTCACGTGATATTTTTAAAATGTGATCATTTCATAGCTGATACGGATCCCAGTTCAAAAGCTCCTTCGAAAGGCTTTTGGTTGGTGTTTTTTAATAATTGGGGGTGGACAAATTTGAAGCAATATCGACAGCCACTACGTGAAAATAAATAGCAAAATGTATCATGTGTTTTGCACTCTCACAGGCCGGTTGAACTACATTGCAACAATAAGTAGTATTTGAAATAAAAAAAGAGAACATTCAAAGGATGTTTTACCACTTTTGCCGCTGTTTCCACGGTTCATTGGAGTTGGTCGGGCACCCACAAATAGATATAGTTCCGCACTCCTGGTGCCTTGAATAATCTTTGAAGAATAAGGGAATACATTGAGATGACTTCAACACTGACACTGATTTTGTCCTGTACAGATGCATTCATTCACCTGCAATGATGACCATCAGATCACTCATTAAATAATTTATAACAGTATGTTTAATATTCCATTTGCATTGGACATTCACCATGACTAAATTTGCAACCACTCACGCAGCACTTATTAAAGAAAGTCTATTTGCACAGCACGACACCGTTTGGTTCAAACATAGGTATACAAAACCAGAATCTCTCTTCCTGTGTTTGTAGAGATTTCATGAACAGTCTTATTCACCGCAGGTATTCTTTGTAACTTGTATTCATTTTTCCATAATCGCATCGGCGAAAAGACTTTGGAGCTGTCTGTCAACATTGGCTATGCTTGATTGTGGAATGTACAAGAACTTAATCGTGCTGAAAAATGTATGCGTAAGAAAAGCATGCGTACCTTTGGCATCACGTATTTGATCTTTCACTGGACTTTTTAAACCATCGTGATAGGTTGCCGGTTTCGCAGTGCTCTCGATATAGTCTCAGGCGGTCTTGCTGTGAGACGTAGTGAAAACACATGATTTACATAATTGAATTTTGCTTCGATATAACTTTTGTACTGGAATGAAACATTTGCATTGCTTTGAAATCGTGTGCATGGCATCACCATTTGATGAAGTTAAATATATTTTTGCATTGTGCAGTACAGCTCTCCGTCAGGAGATGTACATTCTTCAGTCATTTCTCTCGCTTTCATGCTCCAGGCATAAGTTCTGAAAAAAACACGAGCCATCGCAGTGCTGTGTTTGGAGGCATGTTATATCACACAGGTTCCATGGCCTAATTGTGGATTATCTCTGCTGTTCAGTAAACCATGTAGAATGAACAGTGCACTGGGAGTGACACCGCTAAATAGTCAGTTTTAATCACTATCGACGATGTTACATACGAGCAGGGGTCGAAAAACCTACCATTTTGGCATTCTGAATGGTGACAGCCCAAGGTGAGCAAGGTGACAAAAATTGGCTGACATGTTTCCTCCAGACCTATAAAGGATCAAATCGCTCAAATTGGCTCCTACAATTTGAACTCGCAAAATCTTTCAACAACTAGGATGGTCCAGGAGCATCCATTGATATCCTACTAATGCAAAACGTGCCACAGTTTGCAGCCTGGGCTGGTGACACATTTATGGTTTGACATTTTCAATGGTGACACACTGAACACTTTTTTGGTCCCTGCATACGAGCGTTTGGTCGGGACATCTTTGAGGTTGCTCGAGGTCAAAGTATTCCTTACAGGAACTAAGTGGAAACCTAAATTTTGTGGCATAATAGCTGACAGATGAGAGCCGTAGAAAAAAATGTTCAGCACCATTGGAATGCTCTTGTCGATCCCAATCGGATTATATATCTTATAGTCTTGTCTAGTCAAATTTCAAAATAAACCTGCTTTGACCTAGAGCCAGGCTTAGGTCTGTATAGTAAGAAGAATATTAATCAAACTGCAGTGGCAAGTCAGACACGGCAACGTAAAAATAAAACCTCTATCGCAATTCACGACAATTCTCGATTCTCGCAAGTTATCACAATTTTCAATTGCCCCATGAATTTCTAATGGAAAGATCATGACCCTGACCTTGTCCCAGGCTATCGATATAGAAATCCTGCAAGGCAAAATTATATTTTTGGTGACCTTACTATGTGATGTGAATCTAAGCACGATAGGTTAAATTTGATGTTACTGATGCACCTCCAAAGTTTTTTCGAGGTAACATCTCTTGGCCTGGGTTGGCAGTCTGACCTGGTATGACCCAGACCTAACATTTTTCCAGAAGCTGTAAAAATTTCGAGTTAGAGGCAGATAAAGTACGGTGGCGCTGCGCGAAGATGTTTTTTTTTTACTAGCTGTGGAGACCTGAGGAGGCCAGTTGCCGGCCCCCTCGTGTGGGCGCGTGTTAATTTTCATAAGAACTGACATTTGCACGATACAAATTTTGTAAAAACAATGCAATATGGTTGCAAGCAACCGATTACGAAAGCAATCGCTTTGTTTGCGGTGTTAAACATCAGGCTGTACTACCGCAGTGGTAAAAAACCGTCTGCATACCTACCTTAGGTGCTAAAAATTTGAAATTTATAGCAAGAAGGCATTAAAAAAATTATCGAAATATACTTTATGAAGCAGAATTTTTGAGGTGTCTAAAAGGGCAATTTCAACTGCGAAAAGGTCAAGCTAGGTCAAAAAGAAAAGGTGAAACGAATTAAAAATCAAAATTTTTAAAATTTTGGAATTCTATTTTTTCAAAATAATATATAGTTCAAGACAAGTTCAATGATATACAAAAATTGTTAATCAGGCAATGCGTTTCGTAGTTATAAAGCATCAAAGATGAGTCTACAAGGTGACCTCCCGAAAATGCCTCGGGCTATATCTCGGTCACCGTTGGTCTGAGGGAGCTAAGATTCCCACAGACGTGTTCCTGGCCCAAAAATACCCTGGAGACAAAGTTTCAGATTTTTTCTAGACATGGTGGTGTCAAGCCTTGGTCGATCTGTCCTGGAATCCCCCAGCGTACGTCGACGACATTGTTCTGCTTAATCCCACTCGAAAAGGCCTTCAGTTGTTGGTGGATATATCTGTAAAGTTTGCAGTAAAGCGCGACATTAAATTTAATCCACAGAAATCTGTCTCTATGCTAATATCGTCGGTCAACAGTTTCCTTGTTAAGGGGGCGAGCTGTCCACGCAATCCATACTGTATCACATTTGGTGGTAAGGCTTTGGAATCAGTCAACGAGTTTAAGTAATTGGGAAATATTATCAACTGTCCCACAGATAATTCTGGATGACACGCATGACATGCTAATGATTAAAAGGTTTCTCTGCTACCAAGTTAACAAGCTTAAGAGCAGGATTGGCTATGCCGATTGAAATGTTCTCGCCATCCTTTTTTACTTTCCGTAGGAGTAGAATGACCTATATGGAGTAGAATTATGGACACACACAAAGAATACAAGGGTCTGGCGTAAGGTGAGGGCTGCATATTCCTTCTTTAAGAATTCCCATCTAATATAATAATCACACAGTGTGCTCGGCCTATTACTTATACAGCTTTGACATGCTTCTGGTTAAAAAAGATAGTGTTATTCAAATTATTGTCGAAACGTACCAATAGCATCATTCATGCCTTGATTCAAAGCCAGGTTTTGAATGTACAAAAGTAAGCGTTATTATTATTATTATTATTATTAATATCATTATCATTATATATGCAAGTTTGATTAAACTTAAAGGCATAATTCGCTTTATCAACTTCTTGTTAAGATGTTCTAGGGATATAATAAGTTATTTTTTCTTCATGGTTCAGTTTGCCAATAATATTCTTAAGGGACATGCCATATTTATTACGCTTTCGAATACTTCAAGCGTTCAGGACCAAAAAGATTTCGGTTGTGCCTATCCAACCATTCTCATTTCTAGCGGTTCAAGTTCATTCTACAATATCAAAATATTTGCTTCATTGTGTATAAATCGGCGACTGAATTTCAATATGGAGACCCTAATTGACGTGATGCATCTTCTGGTTCTCTAAGAATGCGATGTACAAATATAAACAAGATAACATGCCCAACACATTCCTCCACACTTTTAACACCACAGTGATAGCGTAACAGTGGATAAGCCTGCTTGTTGATGTATGGAGAAAATTCTCGAATATGCAGGACCTCAGTCATCCATATCCTCCCGTGGTCGTTGCAGGTTTGACTGATGCGGGTGCTGTTAACGAGTTCTATCCGGGTCAGGTTTCGTCCGTGTTCCTGTTTGACGAGTTTCCTGATTGATCCTTAATTTAGGAGCTTTGTTAGCCTCCTGGTCCCCTGGAGAGCGTTGTAGTAGTTACACCAATGTATTTGCCAGTGTTGAGCCGTCTGCAACCATCGTCGCGGAAATGTGCAACAGAGGTAGTCGCAACCATCGCACTAGTAAATACATTAGTACGTTGTAAGTGTCTGTTTTCTTTTTCCGTGCCTCCTTGTTGTACACGTCATTTTTCATGATAAGTCCTGATATCTTGGATGTGCTGTAGTGTATTGTCATGTTAAGGGTCTTGCTTGGGTCGACACATTTCACGTGGGACTTGACGAGGTCTTTCATTATCATTTCTTCCACTTGGTAGGTTAAGTTCATCTGCGATCTGTAAAAGATGTTGACGTTGTCTGATGTCTTGGATGTGCTGTAGTGTATTATCATGTTTAAGGTCGTGCTTGGGTCGACATATTTCACGTGGGATTTGACGAGGACTTAGCTTTGCTGTCTTTCTTTGTTTTTATGTAATTTGTCCAGTTTTGTCTTTATTTGTTCATCCACTTGTCGACTACTGTATCCGTTATCGGTTAATATTTTGTATAGTTCGTGTTAGCTCCACCTGCGCCTTTTCTCATGATGAAGAGTGGGAGAGTTCTCGGTGGCCAAAGACTCGCCTGACACTCGCCCTATACTTGTCTGGGCACTCGCTACAGTCGTTCAAACAGTTCTCGTCGTCTGTCTGTTTACGGTAGACGGATGCGCGACATTTTCTTTCTTTGACTTATATCCAAACATCTAGGAATGAAATCTTCTTGTCCTCGCTTAATTCATGAGTGAATTTGCGGACTGATGTTTCCTCGAACCTTATTGACGCAGTCACGATTGAGGTGTAAAACCCGATGCCATGGCTTCACAAAAATCCGACCAATCGGTGAAAAACGCCACTCGTGCAGTCTGAACTCGACATATCTAGCTGGGAACTTCTAGGTGTAATCAAAATAAAATTCTGGCCATACACAGGCCTGGCGGTAGTCCAGCCTCGCCTCAGTCCGTTCTTGGGCCGGCAGGACTGTCCCGGGGATGGCCCGGAGCGCTGGTGTTGGCTGCAGTTTGTGCCTGTCACCTGCGACTACCCCAACGGCTGTGCACGTCGGAGCTGGGTGTGCCTCTTGGTTCCAGACCGCGCCATCTACTTCGACGGAGATACCAGCAGGTGGGCCCCAGCTCCTCAGAAAAAGAAGCGAACCGGTCAATACGGTGTCCCACTTTGCACTAGAGTTTAGTAAGTCTTGCTGCTTAGTCTACCAGCTTCTCCTCAGTAAATTTTCATCATTTTCGATCGGTAGGCAAACTCTTTTTACCCCGGGCGATTGAAGTTTGAGCTCAACTTCAGTGTGATTGATATTGCTGCATTGCAATCTCTTCAACTAAATGTCGGTATACAGGGGCGTAGCCAGGATTTCGCTCAGGGGGGCGGCTAAAAAGGGCCCCTGAAATTCCGCCAAATGGGCCCCAAAAAAATGTCGGCAAGCAAGCAAAAAAAAAAAACGTTCAGCGCGGTTTTGGCGTCAATTGATCTAAAGAAGGTCGCTTTAAACCAGAGCGACCCTAAGATATCGCCATGACAAGTAATTTGTGTGCCTACCAAATTACTTCAGAGTCAATCGTGCTCGAAAAGCGAAAATGGCCGAATATATTTCTTCCTCTTCGGAAGAAACTTCTTTCAAAGATAGATAGATTTCGGGGTGTTCCACTGAAGAGCATAATTATGCGTAGGAAATTTGGTCATTAATATATCTCCTCAATCCGGATCCATAATAAAGCAAAAGAACAAAATATTTTCTGAAATTTGGTGAAATCTGAAATTCCAGGTCTCAGCTTGCATCATGATCAAGAGCTTCTCCAATCAATAAATTTCATGAAGATTCTGAGGAAGGGCTGTGTTCGAATACATCTGCACTGTTTTTGCTATTTCATCCATCCAGGATTCGAGGATGCAAGCCAATTAATAACTTAAGTTCGATGCCTGGCGCCTGCCACATATGGTGATAATGCAACTGAAGCGTTTTACGTACAGCGGCAGCCCATCGTTCGAAGCCCTCGCTCACGGCACTTTTCCCCTGGCCTTAGCGACCTGGACCTCAGTTGAAAGGCCCTCAGGCATCCGCAGATATCTTACAGCCTTGTGTTTGACCTGTATGGAGCGGTAGTACACCATGGCAGCCCCCAGATCAGTCACTACACTGAATTCTGCTGGAACCAGTCGGAGGCTGGTTGGTGCCACATTAACGATGCCTGTGTCAAGGAAGTACCGGCCGAGGAAGTGAAGAAGGCAGCAGCGTACGTGCTTTGTCCGCCAGAAATGCTGTTTAGTTCTTGTAAAGTGGTTTTCTTTCAATTTTTCAATGACAGAATGTGGCGTTAAATAACTTAAAATTTCGCAACACAATGATGAGACTAAGGTATGGCATAATATAGGTTGGTAATAAACAATTTTTCTAGGAGCTTCTTTCACCTTCAAAGCGGTTCCCTTCGAACGAAAAAAAACACTTAAAATGGTATTTAGTGGCGGACAAAGGGAGCTCGGCCGACCATTACGGGCCCAGCTGGTCAGAGAGAGCTCTGCTGGTTCTAGAGAGCCTAATGGTCACAAAGTGTTCTGCTGGCATCTGCGGGCCTTCTGTAACTAGTTACAGAGAACCATGCTGGATGCAGAGGGCCACCAGGACGCTTCGAATCTATTTACGAAGTGTCCAGCTGACTAAAAAGGGCCCTCCCATTGATAACGGGGTATACGGTCAATTTTGGGTCCAACTGGTCTCAAAGAGTCCTATAGTAACATATGCTTCTTCTGATAGTCCCAGTAGGCCCTGCGGGCTACAAAGGGAGGTGAGTTATAGCCACGGTGGCCGGTAGGCCTCCGAGCCACCTTCGTCCTGGTGGGGGGTTTCAAATCCCCCTTCGAACATGGATCCTAAGCAGGATAGTGAAAAAAGCGATCGCAGGTGGATGGCCCATACAAATCCATGACGAAACTGCATTGGTCACTTTTTTGGGTCAGGTCAATATTGAAGTCCCCACAGGTCAAGAAGGTGGCATGTTAGGGAAGAGTTTCTGGGTTCTGGTGTCTGATAGAGTTCAGTTATAATCATTTTTAAGCACCATTTCGATTATGAACCTCGTTACCGCCAGTCGAATGGTGTATAATACAACCATACTAGATCAAAACATAAAAATGACCCGACCTAAAGTCAGCTCAAGGTCGCCATCTAACCTAGCATAGTCAATATTCACATTTTAACCAAAACAGCAGATGTTGAAAGGTGAATACCTGTCAATCGCTGTTATACAATAGTCAATATGCATATAATTTGCTTCAAAATAACAATCCAACGTAATGATATCAAAATATTAGCTTTATCCTAATGTCCTGCACAGTTATTGACCCAAGTCTGAAACCCTGCTTAAGTAACCCCAGATGACCTCTCATAGATCACAGATACAAACTTGCAACATGAACCAATAAAAGGGCCTAGGATACAATGATTTGGAGAATACGAAGGTATTCCAAGCGGTATCTACAGAAATAGAGCAATTTGTCGGCCAATTTCTGTTTTTTTCCATGCATGTTAAGTGGAGAGGTCATGATCCGTGCCTGACCCTATGTCATCTATATGAAAACTCCCGGAATATATTTTGCAAACCTCGATGGGTTCACTATGTGGATATGTTTCGATTGGATAGATTCGCCCTTTTCTTCCCTATGCCACCTTAAGCATTTTTAGAGGTAAGGTCAACTGACCTGTACTAGCGAACTGACGTGAGATGACCCAACCTTAAAATTTTGGGGAACGTTGCGGAATTGATCAAGAATAAGCTGTGTCAAGTATGGCAGCACTTTGCGCCGCCGTTTATTCGTGTCACCGGAAAAACCCGAAGGGGTGTTCAAACACCCCCACTGGGGCGAGGGTTCAAAGAAGGCACCAGCTGGTTCTGCTGGTTGTGGACAGCCCTGTGGGTTACAATGGACCATACTGGTTGTAGGCTAGATGGGTTATAGAGGCATAATAACCACAAAACATCTTGCGGATCACAAATTGGCTGCTGTTTTAAATAAGTCTACAAGCTAGACAGGTCCTCGGTTGATTTAAAGGGTCAAACGGGCCCTCGGCATCGTCTATAGAAGGCCCAGCTGACTAGAGAGGCCCTTCTGACGATATAGAGCCATACGGAGAACAGTGGACCCCACTGGTTCAAAGGCTCCACTGTTAACGAGGGTCTTGATAGTTAGAGTGGGTCCTACAGTCTAAAAACGTCTCTGTTTGCCACATGGATTCCTATTTAAAGAGGGCCCAGCTGTTCAGACAGCCATGGACAGCTGCTTAGGGTCAGCTATAGCGCTGCTGGCTATCGCTGACCCTGCAAGTCGCAGTGGGCCCTGGTGCTCAAAGTACCCTGCTGACCATGGCTTTGTCGGTTTAAGAGGACTCCGCTGACCAGAGTGGGTCCTACTGTCGACGAGGGCCCTCTTTCAAAGATTTCTGATGGTCAAAAGATCCCCACTTATCACAGAATGGAGAACTAGAGAGAGCTTGAGAGTGCCCTATCTAACATGAAGTTCCAAGACGGGATACAGAGAATAGTGCAGCTGGGCAGTGCGTCCTCCAGGGGGCTGCCGCCCCAACATCCTCTCTTTGGCTATGTCTCTGTAGGATCTCCCGCTGACCAGAGAGGTCCCTGATGACGATAGAGAGTCTTGTGGAGAACAGTCGGTCCTGCTAGTTCAAAAGCCTTTGTGGGGTCCTGATAGTCAGAATGGGCGCTGTGGACCAGTGACCACAATGCCAGTGGTCAGAGTGGTTCCTGCTAGCCACAATGGCCTTCTCGTTTAAAAACAGGCCCAGCAGGTCCGACAGGGCCCTGACGGTTTTAGCTGGCCCTGGGACTCACAGTGGGCCCCGCGGCCAAAAAACCCTGCTGGCCAAAGTGGCTTTATCGTTAAAGAGGGTTCACCTGACCAGACAGGGCCCAAATGTCGACAAAGGGCCCTGGGGACCCCGTGGTTCAGTTTTTAAAATAATTTCGATGGTTCAAAGGGCCTTTCTTGTCACAGAATGTAGTGCTGTGGAGTGCTTGAGAGAGCCCCGTCTGACATGAAGTTCCACGGCAGGTCAGAGTACGATTGGGTAGGGGAAGCGCGTCCTTGAGGGGGCCCTCAGGGGGGCCACCGTCCCAATCACCTCTCCTTGGCTACGCCTCTGGAGGGGCCCTGCTAGCTATAGAGAGCCCTATGGAAAATAGTCGGCCATACTAGTTCAGAGGCTTTGCTAGATAAAGAGGGTCCTCACAGTCAGAGTGGGCCTTGTGGGCTAAAACGATCCCTGCAAGTCACAGTGGCCTCCTTACTTAAAGAGGGCCCAGCTGGTCTGACAGGGCCCTGAAGGTTTTAGCTGACCCTGCGACTCGCAGTGGGCCCCGTGGCCCAAAAGCCCTGCTGGCCATAACGGTATTATCGGTTGAAGATGGTCTGGCTGACCAGAGATAGTCCTACTGTCAACGAGGGCCTTGGGTGGGGGGGGCTGATATTGGTTTAGGGGACCCTGTGGTAAAAAGCCCTACTTGTCGCAGAAATGGAGTACTGGAGAGGACTTAAGAGGGCTCCGTTGGGCATGTAATTCCACGGCAGGTCACAGAGTATAATGCGGGCGGGCCGCGCTTCGCGCTATCCTCGAAGGGCCCTCAAGGGGGCCACCGCACCAGCCGCTTCTACTTGGTTACTCCTATGTAGAGGGCCCAGCTGACCAGAGGGCCCTGCGGAGACTAGACGGTTACACTAGCTCAAAAGCTTCTCTAGTTAAACATGGCACTGACTGTCAGACTGGGCCCTGTGGGTTAAATATGGTCCCTACTAGCCACACAGCCTTCTCACTGAAAGAGGACCCAGCTGGTCAGACAGGTCCCTGGCGGCTATAGACCGGGATCTGACAGCCTGCGAGTCGCATTGGGCCCTTTTGCCCAAATAGTCCCGCTAGCCATCTTGGCTTTATCGATTAAACAGGGTCTATCTGACCAAAATGGGCCCTACTTTGGATAGGGGCCCTGACCACCAGTGGTTCAAAGGGTACCTTTTACTGACGGTTTTGATGGGTAAAAACAGCCCTAATTGTCACAGAATAGAGTGCTGGAGATGGCTTAAGAGGGCCCTGTCTGGTATGAAGTCCCACATTTCGCCCCAGAGCATAGTGCGAGCGGGCCGCGCTTCGCGCGGCCGGTATCCTCAGTGGGCCCTCCGGGCCCTCAGGGGGGGGGCGGCCGCCCTAGCCGCCCCCCTTGGCTACGCCCCTGCCGGTACATTTGTGCTTTTTGCTGAATTTGAAGCACATATTCTGGAACCTTTACACACCTAGATGCCTTCGTTTTCCTTTAGATCATTATTTTGAACCCATTTAAAGTCATTCTTAAGCCTATGAAAAAATGCTTACTGCGTGCACTGTAAGCATCATGTGCCCTGCGTTCAAAATTTTCTCTGCCAAACTTCGGCTTCCATTCAGTCATTGTAGTTTTCGTGCTGGTTTTGCGTTGGAATATGCTCGGTCTCATTTCCTGGCACAGTATCCATTCGTGGTTCCAAATAGGATAACCATATCGGTTTTATTATCATTCTTGAGGATTCAGTAAATTCATGCAAAGATTTCCCGGAGGAATGTTTTATATGGAGCCAGATATCTCAGAGCTTGTCATGCATACCACGTCACAATTAAAACCCTTCAATGCCTGAGTGAGAGTGTGCTGATCGGACCTCCATTTCGGTTTTTAACGAATGGTTCCGAGCCCATTCAAATGAGACGCAGACCGCTTTGCATGCCTTCAGTGTGATCAATTCGACAAATTAGGACCACAAATCGGCATCAGTTCCCGTCAGGTTATTTATTTGTATATTTGACATACACAGCATCTCCACTATCCGTGTGACTATTCTGACGCCGGTCGTAATGATGATGAGGGACATAAATGACAAACTTAAGCAAAAACACACTGTAGGATAAGGATAGGATGGTTGATGGGGAAGGGCAAGGATTATCCACGGGGAGGGTCGCCACAGGCGCCGCGCTCAACCCATGGAGTGAGATAGTGGGACTTGATGAAGGGATCAGGTGAAAAAGAAAAACAACAAACAAACAATGCGTGACGATGACATGTGGTGATGATGAATTATTCTCGTTCTTTGTCGGCTGGTCTCTATTTTCATTCTTCGCTTTTGTTTTCGTGATTCCTCGTTTTCGTTTCTCAGGTCTTATTTCTTAATAGTGTATTCGTAATTTCTTTTCTCTTCAATCCTCTTTATGCCCTCACTTATTAGTTCTAGCGTCATTTCTAAACCTATGTAAGGCAATTCTGCTCTTCTAAAATAAGGTTGACATTATCAGGGTGTAACTCGACTTCTAAAAGTGCTAGATCAAGTTTCTAAACATCATTCGAAAGCTGATAAGGGATTCACTGGCCTGTTTCCTCGAATCCGAATGCATGGAATCCAAATCTATTAGGCCACAACTTTAACCCCAGCAAGCCATCCTATTTAATACGCTTATCTTGATTTGTTCTGGTAGTTCGTTGAAAATTTCAGTTGTGACTGGCAGAAAATATATTTTGGAGTTTGTTGTTCCTTGCATTAATTCAGTTCTTTGGTGCGCGTTTCAGAGTGAGCTGTCCGTATTGTTCTGCCTCCAATTATGTAAAATGCTTTCGATATAGTTGCGCAAATGTCCACGGGTGAGGTTGTGGAAGAGCTGCAGTTTGTGGATTTCGCGTCTTGTCTTGAGTGATGTCCAGTCGAGATCAGCCTAGCCGAGTCCCCTCCCCTCCTTTCTCACCAACAGCCAGATCTTATCCACCCTGTCTGATTTTGGTAGTTTCTAAAGAGAAAATCACGATTTTACCCAGGTAGTCTCCCCAACTTTTTTTAGATCCGTTACTGGGCAAGTGAACGTTGGATCCTCGGCAGTTCATCATGGATACAGTTTTTACACTTTGTCAGAGTTAAAGCTATGTCTTATCCTAACATATGCACTCTGTTTGACTTGTGAGTGAAAAAAACGCAATTGTTTTGCTAATCATCTTTAAGATGATAACATTCACTACATCGGTTCGTAATTTAAACATACGATTTTGATAATATTTTAAGGCCGGCGACTACATTGTGTTCTGCTAGAAACATTCGGAAGGTCGATGGTACTACGTTAACGATACCTCACTCAAGGAGGTGCCGGCAATAGAAGCGAGAGAGGCATCAGCGTACATGCTTTTATTACACCACAAAAGTGGTTCATAATCGTGGAATAATTGTGAAGTGATAGTATGCATGGAGAGAGTGTCATATTGTTACTGGATATATTCGCACGGAATTTTTCAACCATTAACGCTGGCATGTAATAACATGGACCTTAATATAACAAAAAATTAAGCGCATACCCTTGATGACTAAATGGATGACACTTCTTTTACGGACCAAAACCATGATGTCTATTCCCGTGCATCATCTCCATCCTTTCTTTGATTGCTTTCTAATATTTGTATATCAATGCATTCGGTTAAAACCAGGGATGCGGAGCCGAGACAATTTTGGACGGCTCCGGCTCCGGCTCCGGTCCGGGGCTATGATTTCGGCTCCGGCTCCGGCTCCGGCTCCGGGTTCAAGTGTCCTAACGGCTCCGGCTCCGGCTCCGGCTCCGGGCAAAATAGTCGGCTCCGACCGGCTCCGGCTCCGGCTCCGGCTCCGGCCATTTACCTATATCCAAAATGTGATCGAAACGTTATCAAGGGCGTGAAAGTCCATCAGATACAAAGTGATTATGTATTTGTACGAATGAAAAATGGCGACTGGATGAACGAACGCTCTTGACCAGATGCCAAAGGCCAGTGAACCTCAAAACTGGACCAACCTACACTGCAGTGCAGTCGTATGGCAAACTGCACTGCACTGTTATGACAAACAGAAATATGGGTCAGACATGCCCGCAAACCCACATAAGAAATTAAAGATACAACGATCAAGTAAAGCTTGGACAGCCCGCAAAGACAAATTTCGATGAGCTAACAGCAGGGTCGTTAAAAAAATACTTTTTTACTTTTTAGACTCGAACCCACTTTTTCCCATTATGTATTCAATTCTGATTTCAATGAGCCACATTCCAAGCGTCTACGACAGCGGGAAAGATCACCTCAAAACGGTTAAATATTTCATGTTTCGGGCGCGATTGGCCGCCCGGCGTTGCAGTCTCCCTTGTTAAATTGGGATGAAAGGGGTGCATAACCTACCAGTAAAGACAGCGTGGCATGTGCGTGCGTATAAGAGCGGTAGATGGGATTTAACATGCAGGCATCTACGTGTGAGATGTGTTTGCAGCGCAATACAAATACATGTTATTCCACAAAAGACCTGAAATTAAATGATTCAGCACCCTAGTACTCTAAATCCCGACAGAACATGAATGCCTTCCGGAGGCGAACCTTTCTCTAGTAACTATCGCTGGAGAACGTCGTGAGGCAGGTGCTTCTCCTATTCTCCTGCGAACTATGCAAGAGCTCTGGTACTGATAAAAGAAGATCCTGTTTCATATTTTTACCCTTTAGGTGGCTCACGAAATCTTCCACCAGCTTCACACCACGTTCCGTGGGACCGTTCACGACAGTAAGTTCTGGAATACCTTGAAACAGGGGAAGCTATACCAGTCACCAGCTTCTCAACGGAGCCATTTCATGTCAGAATCTTTCAGATTCAGGCGCTCGATTACCATCCAGCTTTCAAGAATGAGAAATTGGGAGAGGCTTGGTATCGAGCCGAGCTCTTCATAGCCTCTGTCGGAAACTTTAGCCTAACTGAAAGGTGGATGGTTTTGCTGTTTCGGCCAGGTACTGTATCACTGCCTTTTTACCTTCAGCATTGTGATTCTTATTTGCGAAGCAGATTATAACTTTCTGGTCACAAATAACAGTTGCGTTTGCACATTGACTTCAGCGCCTCTACACAATATCCGGAGTACTATCTCGAATTGCGCAAGCTGGTTTACGTGTGGTTGTCAGGAGAGGTTGTCTCCAACAACTGTCTGTTTAGACGACCCGGAGCTCACCAGCGAGCCATTTTATGGAATATGGGACATTTATGGCATGAATTGCGTGCTACTACTGTGTCAGATTCCGTTCATCGTTCCAGAAGATACTTAAAGACAGAATATTATAATTTTTGGAGTTTAACAACGCATCAACTGCTCAGGTCATATGGCATCAGAGGAGGGAGGGAAAGAATTAGCTCGGGCGCTAGAGCATGGCGCCAGATTCTGCCTCTGGGTGGGCTCGAACCCACGACACCCAGCACATAATGAATGCCATTGGCCAAGCCGAGCGCATGCCATTGGCCAGCCGAGCGCAAGCGCTAACCGGCTGAGCCACTCAGACCCCGAAATAGTTAGCGGCTTTCCTGATAAGTGGTTCTAAACCATGCATTTGGGTTCCTCCGTCGCGGATAGTCAGCTTTAGAGCCTTCTATGAGCCTCAAAGCTATCCATAAAATGCAATGCAGTGCTTGCATTAAGTTAATATAGAAATGGCCCTGAATGTGCTGATGTCAATTTGCCATCAGCTGTGGTATCTGTGCACAGAAAGTTATATTCTGTCGCGCTGGTGAGAACCACCATCTTGGAGGTAAGGAGCCAGTCGCACAACAATTGGCCAAAACAGCAAACGATTCACATTTGACTAGGGCAGGCTTAAGTTTCCGATAGAGGCTATGAAGAGATCTGTAAATGCTCGGTACTAAGCCTCAGCCAGCTTGTTACTCCTGACAGCTGGCTGGTATTCGATTGCCTGAATCTGAAATATTCTGACCAGAAATGGCTCCGTTGAGAAGCTGGTATAGCTTCCCCTCTTTCAAGGTATTCCAGAACTTACTGTCGTGAACGGTCCCACAGAACGTGGTGTGAATCTGGTGGAAGATTTCGTGAGCCACCTAAAGGGTAAAAATATGACACAGGATCTTCTTTTATCATTACCAGAACTCTTAAATAGTTCGCAAGAGAATAGGGAGAAGCACCTGCCTCACGACGTTCTCCAGCAATAGTTACTAGAGAAAAGTTCGCCTCCGGAAGGCATTCATGTTCTGTCGGGATTTAGAGTACAAGGGTGCTGAATCATTTAATTTCAGGTCTTTTGTGGAATAACATGTATTTGTATTGCGCTACAAATACATCTGACAAGTAAATGCCTGCATGTTAAATCCCATCTACCGCTCTTATACGCACGCACATGCCACGCGGTCTTTACTGGTAGGTTATGCACCCCTTATATCCCAATTTAACAAGGGGAGACTGCAACGTCGGGCGGCCAATCGCGCCCGAAACATGAAATCTTTAACCGTTTTGAGGCGATCTTTCCTGCTGTCGTAGACGCTTGTAATGTGGCTCATTGAAATAAACATTGAGTATATAATGGTAAAAAGTGGGTTCGAGTCTGAAAAGTAAAAAAAAGTGTTTTTTGACGACCCTAAGCTAACAGTGTTCAACATAAAAAAACACATCAGATAGGCTGATGGCATAATTCCTTTTCGAGAAAAATCGGAACCAACCACCCTACTGCCCAGGGCCCAGCAGCTGGTTCGCTCACTACACCACCCAATCGCGGTTGGAGCGGAGCAGCAACATTGCCTCCAATATGTCTGCTCTTAGTCTGGACCTGAGGTCAGTAAGCAGTAGCTTCATCGCGGAGAACAACCTCTCCACGGACACCTGAGTAACTGGTAGCGCGGCCATTACCAGGCTAGCCGGCTGGATGATGGCTGGATATCTATCTAAGATGTCGCATACGGTCGCCCTCTTTAGGCGACCCAGGTTTTTGAAGTCGGCTAGTGCCGCATGGAGTGACGGGGATGCTGTTTTCTGCGCCTTTTGCCCTCGGTTCTCGACAGACCTAGTATAAACTACTTCTCCGAGTACATGATAGCTCTCCTGGGGGGAGCAAAGATTTTATTGCTCGACAGACCTAGTGAAAACACCTTTTTCAAACAATTTCTTCGGCCTTTGGGGGCCAAAACATAGTCTGCCCCCTTCCAGGGCTTTGGGGGGCATGGCCGGAATGGCATCCCCCTGCGTCTGCCAACAAGGGCGGATGCAGGCCGACGGTATGGGGTAAATCGTGAAAAACATATGTTTTTTTAAGAAAATCGCCAAAAATTGGGCAGTTTGGGGGCCAAATGCCTTTTTGCTCCCCCATGGATCCGCCAGTGTCCGCCAATGCTTTCATTTGTTGCCAATTTCTGCCCATGCTAAATGGCCGGGGCGCATCACCTCCCGAGAGTGAGACCGTCTACGGAACACCCTAGTTGCAATATTTCACTTATCTCGATATACATAACATATTGAGAAAATGAAATATTTCAGGTGAATAAAGGTGTTTCCATGCGACATCTCACGAGGTAAAATGTGACCATTTCACGTTTGATTTTTTGTAATTTTAGAGCTCTTTGGGAGCCGGGCCGGACCCTTTCTGACGGCTCCGGCTCCGGCTCCGGCCCGATCAAAACTGTTTCGGCGGCTCCGGCTCCGGCTCCGGCTCCGGGCAGAATGGTCGGCTCCGACCGGCTCCGGCTCCGGCTCCGGCTCCGCATCCCTGGTTAAAACACACCATTGGGGGTACACTGGTTCAGTACGCGCCATGACTCAGGATATGTTTCTCCAAGGCAGCCTGGGTATAATACCTGCCAAAACAGTCTTTAAAATGCTTGCATAATACATGCTTCTGAGAGCATGGATTTGCAGAATTATATGTTTTAGGGTGCCGAGCAACCACCCCCTCTAAAGGGAATGTGGCTCCTCTATAACGTATTTTAAATGAGATAGCCAAGTTGTAAAGCATGCCGGAAAACCCGGCCGGAAAAGCCGGTACTCAATATATCACATGCATTGAAACTAAAAATTTCCGCAGAGAAAACCTAAAAGCCTACCTAAAATGTACCCGAGCGGCCGGCAACAGTTGTCAGCTGTTGGCATGGCGAAATTATGACGTCACGGTGAGTAGTCAGCCAATTGAAACCCTTGAAGCCTATTGAATATGGCAGAAGTTGCCAAATAATGACGTCAACCACAGGCAGAGGTTTGTTTTTTCCCTTGAGGAGCATTTAAAAAATAAAAAATATTGAGTTTGTTGTTCATTTTGAAAGAAATCTTGGACGTTTTCATGATTTTGGCTAAAAATACCTCTAATTACCTACACTGAATTCCGGGATTCGCCCAAGGTGTCACATTCCCTTTAATGAAACTTCAAAACAGTGTTAAACTGTCCTCAAAGGGAATGTGGCACCTCGGTCGAATCCTGGAATCTATTGTAATTAGGCGTACTTTTGGCCGAAAATAATGAAACCACTCATGATTTCTCTGAAGAATGTATAATAACCTCAATATTTTAATTTTTAAAATACTCCTCTAGGAAAAGAAATACATATCAGCCTGAGGATGATGTCATGATCTGGCAACCACTACCATACTCAAAACGCTTTAAGGGCTTCGATTGGCTGATGCTCATCGTGAAGTCAGCATATGCTGTCACACCAGCAGCTCACAACAATGGCCGCCTGGCGAGAAATACATGAGAGGAACATTTCGGGTAGGTTTTAGCTCTTTTCTACGGAAATATTGAGTTCCATGACAAATGATATATAGAGTACCGGGTTTTCCGACTTGCTTTATAACTTGGCTATCTCATTTAAAATCACGTTATAAAGGTGCAACATTCCCTTTAATTACCAGAGCCGCATGACGAAATCCATGGAGCGCAGCGGATTGAGATTTCTCAAGCGACTCTATACTGGCCGCTCGGCGAGTCTCGTCGTGGTAAGAAGCCGGTGACGAACGTAGTAAGAAACGGCTTCTATTCTAACAGTTTTTCCGGTCTCATCGTCGTCTTTTGTTGTTCCTGGAAGCCGGTAACAAAGGAAGTGAGAAATGGCTTCTATACTAAAATGGGGGGGGGTGCGGCTCAAATGCAATTGGAATGTGAATAGACTGCTCGCAAGACAGCTAGTAAGAACAAAAGTAGCCATACTATACTCCCAACCCTTTGCTTTATTACTTTAGAGACGGGCAAAGGTGCCTTGCACAGAACGCCCTATAAAAAGCCTGCAACTTACTAACTAACCTTTGTTTTATTATGATAAGTTGCTGTAGGCGTGCTCAGGTTTTGTGATTAAGGGAGTTTCGCGTTTATGCTAGCGTATTTTAATATACTATGTACAATGCATGGGGAAAGCATCTAAGACTGAACAGAGAAAAACATCATTCACTGGCAGATCAAAGTGAAAATATTCAGAGTCCGCGCTTGTTAAAGGTTAGACAATGTCACAAGTATGAATAGCCCTTTTAGACATTGGAAATATACTTCCTTACTGTCCATAATTCTGTCAAGTTTTCTACGCCCGCTGTATCCCTAAAGTGTGGGCATCATGACACATTTCTAGGTCGGTACATGGCGCCTACTAATGAATTGGCTGCTATAGGAATGCTACATTTTTGTTCGACTTCAGTGGTTGAAAAATAACGGGAATAAAAATTATCCGTATGAATTATCTACCCCAGTGCGTACTCCAAAATCCAGTTAGACGGGGAGCAGCATCATAAAACATATTCAATTTTGTTCATGCCTTCTGAATTTGTGTCATTGTGGCTTTGAAACCTGTTTCCCAGCAGCCTCGGCCCCCACGAAACCGTCCGGCGTTAAAAATAGTCGCCGAGCCGGCGGTCCCGCTCGGGGAACAGTGAACAAACACCTGAGCGACCCGCACGAGATGGAATGCGCACCCACCCTTTCATGACAATAGGTATCCGCAGTGCCCTCCCGGAATTACGCAGCTGAGTCTGCCAGTGTCAAAAGTCAACACTGCTGGACATCTAGTGAGCGTTTTTGAAGCTGGGGAGATGACTAGTCACGCACACGATTCCTCACTCTGCGGGATTTTAAGTCCCTCAGCGCGACTAAAACATTGGCTGGCGTTCAGCAGGATTCCACGCAATGCGGTAGTTTTAAGCATTTTACAAGCTAATGACAGGAGGCTAAGCGCACCATATGCATAATTTTTTCGAGTAATGAATGATGCGGCGTGTAAAATGTCACGCCAAAATTAAACCACTTCAAGTGACCACCAAGACGGCCGCAAAACTAGCCTGATTTCCACTTAAAAAGGCGGCTGCCAGAAATAAATAATGGTGAACATGTACTCAAAATGTTTTAATCTCGCAATCTAGTAAGAAAAAGGTGCCGCTAAAAAAGGTGCCGAAAAAGGTGTTGACTGTTCTTTAACCCGCGCCCCGGTGGGCCTCCGAGCCACCTTCGCCCTGGTGGAGGTGTTTGAACACCCCCTCGAACTCGGCCCCTATGCGGGATAGCAAAAAACACAGACGCTGGTGGATAGCTCATACAAATTCACGAAGAAACTATATCGGCTGCTTTTTGGCTCAGGTCAATATTGAGGTCATGCCAGGTCAAAGAAAGTGAGATTTTAGTACAGTTCTTTGACTCTAGCGTCTGCCAGATTTAAATTAGAATCATTTTAGGCACCACTCGCTTCATTTCGTCACGGCAAATCGAATGATGTATAATATGACCATACTAGGTCAAAGCACAAATGACCTGACCTCAAGTCAGGTCAAGGTCACTTTTTAACATAGCATAGTCATTATGCATATCAATGAACTCGCAATATCAATCCAAACGCAATGGTATGCAAATAAAAGTTGTATCATCATTTCATGCAAAGTTATTGACATAGGCCTGAAAACTGCTTAAATAGCTCCAGATGACTTCCCAGAGGTCACAGCTAAAAAATTGCAACATGAACTTGGAAAGGGGCCCAGGATACTACGATTTGGAGAATATGAAGGTATTCTCAGCTGTATTTAAACAAATACAGCCCAATTTCTGTTTACCATGTATTTCCAATGGAGAGGTCCGTACTTGACCTTAGGTCATCGATATGAAAAATCCCGGAATATATGTTGCAGCTGTAGCCAATTATGTGGGATACGTTTCAATCCGATATATTTACCTATTTCTTACTTATGCGACCTTAAACATTTTGAGGTGAGGTCACTTGACCTGCACTAGTGACCTGACCTGAGATGACCCAACCGTAAAATTTTGGAGAAATTTGCGGAATCGATCAAGGGTAAGGTGCGCCAAGTACGGCGGCGTAAAGCGCTGCCGTTTTTTCGTGTTGCCGGAAAAAGCCGAGGGGAGTGATCAAACACCCCCCCCAACGAGGCGAGGGTTAATAGCCGAACTGAGGTCGAAAACTGCGTTGAGCTAGAGCCGTAATTTAGGCGAATCCTCTCGTTACGGCAAATCAAATTATGTATGATATGAACATGCTGTGTCAAAATCTAAGAATGACCTAACCAAACGTCGGGTCAAGAGCATTACCTGGTCTGACATGATCGACATACATACCAATCGACTCGTAATGACAGTTTAAGCGAAATGGTACCAAAGTGAAATCTCTATCATCAATTCGTGCCAAGTTGTCCTGCGAAGTTGTCCGGGTTTCCTGCGAACCCATGTCTGAAAAAGGTTTAGTCCCAAATGACCTTACAGAGGTCACAGATCAAACATGTCACGTTGGGCCTTTTGGGGTGGCCCAATATACTTGATACTATGAGAACAGGAATATATTTTAACCCTTGCTCTACTGGAGGTATTTTAATCCCTCGCCCTACCGGGGGATCAATTCGACCTCCCAACCGTTTGATAACTAAGAGAGGTGGAAAGACGCGGTAAAGCGCAGCATGTTGCCTGAGACCTGAACTCTCCGACAGGGTACAATTCTTTTTACTCTAGTTTATCTAGTGACCTTGTGAGCTCACAAAATGGTGAAATTGTGACACATTTAGAAAATCCCTCATAATTCGGGAATCAATGGGCCTAGAATAAAGCCCGAGGTGTCAATGTGTTTGTCTTGACCCAAGGAGTTCAACAAAATGCGATATGAGCTTGTAAGGTCACACGTGACCTTGACCTTAGGTCCATCGTGGTCAAAGTCAGGTCACGTACTATTCGAATCCTTGGGTGATTCTCGTCACTATGATGCCAAATTCATTGCTGCATCTTGTCCCGTTCATGAGAATAGTCAACAAAAGCTTCTAAAACGGTAACTTTTGCTGACCTTTGGGGACCCCTGGTGCCTTCGTTATGGACTTGACCTCAAAATGGATGACATATTCCAGATTGCCTTTTCAGGAGCTTTCGAATGCTGTTTAGGAACTTGATTTGTCTTTCCAGGAAGCCGAGTAACGCCCAGTTTTTTCAGACTTATTTTTAAAACCAAAATTTGCCTTGCATGGGTTTAGAAATGACGTCATAACTCGGTGACCAGACATGACACTGACTTGAAATTTTTTCAAGACGTGTCAAGTTATTTTTTTATACAATTTTCACGCAGCATTGGGCTAAGCTAAACTGTTTTTGTGCGTCATCGCGAAAAATAACAAGGGGAATCAAATCGGTCCCCGAAGGACGAGGGTTAAGCAATATGAACCGAAATATAGCCATTTTACAGTTTTTACTTACATGTATTTCCATTGAAGAGCTGACCCATGAATGAAACTATGTCACTGATTTCATAAAATCCGGAATATATGTTGCAGCAGCCGGTAGGCCCATCATGGTGTATAAGTGTCGGATTGCTACGTTAAACGTGTTCCTACTTATAAGTAACTCAGCTTTTCTTTATTTATTGCATAAATGCAATCCTAAATTTTTAGATGAAGTCACTTGCCTGGGCCTGATGGCCTGAGCTAACATGAACAAACTTAATTTTTTAAAGATGTGGAATTGATCAAAGAAGAGATATGCAAAATAAGGCGGCGCAGCGCCGCCATTTATCCGCTATCCTTAAAAAGCCTAGGAGTCCATCGATGCTCCTCTCGGACAACCGAGGGTTAAGCACAAGCTATGATTCCCCGACATCGGCCCTGATTTCCCTCCCTTTCTAAACAAGCTTCAATAGATGTACTGGTACCACATGTTGCCTTTTTGGCCCTGCTTTGGTACGTATAGCAGCCATGGACACTGCCCATCAGACCTGTCCATTGGACAGATCTGATCTAAATACGGCCTAAATAGATTCAGGAAGAAACTGCAGCATTCACCGTGGCATT
Source organism: Lepas anatifera (assembly GCA_034440635.1). Lineage (NCBI taxonomy): Eukaryota > Metazoa > Arthropoda > Thecostraca > Lepadidae > Lepas > Lepas anatifera. Next base: position 85,491 of record JAOTON010001792.1, read on the forward strand.
TTGGAAAAAGTCCAGCAGTGAACTTCTTTCTCTAAGACATGATCAAGGAAACGACGATTCTAGCTGCACTCGATGATGCTGATTCTGAGACAACGGCGACACGGCAATTAACATTTTGGAAAACGCGCTCTTTCGGCTTTGGTCGCAAGTGGCAGCTACCAAATTTCCATAGTTACTCCTGCCTTCAAAATATGAGCTCATGCGGTTATATTAACCTCCAAATCACTTTAGTAATTTTTTAAGCTTGAAATGATCTCTCCAGATGAATAGTTACGAGAGCTCCGAATCTCTTGACACTTTCTATTTGATTGCTACATAATCCCGGCATTGGGTCCCATAAGAATGTCGCAGAATAGTTTTAGGGGTGCTTTTGGAAGTTTAGGGGTGCTTTCAAAAGTTTTAGGGGTGCTCGCGCACCCCTAAAAGTATACAAAGTTACACTGCTGCTCGGAGGCCCACTGGGGCGCGAGTTAAACCCTCGTGTAGCGGCGAAAAGTTTCAAACGGAACAGAACTGAACTGAGCTGGATGGAGCTGACGGCGCCATGTTGGCAGGTGTGTGGCGCCGACGTGCGGGGCGGACCAGTTTCAGTGCGGCGGCCCACTGTCCGAGTGTATCCCGGCTGGTCTGGTGTGCAGCGGGGAGGCCGAATGCCACGACGGTAGCGACGAAGCCAACTGCAGTAAGTGGCCGCGCTCAAAGCTGCATATGTACCGCCAGAGGAGTCCATGGGGCGTCATGATAACACTGGGCAAGGCTGGAGATCTCTTCTCGACCCAAGTGTCCTGGATGGGCTAACGCTCACACAACGATACAAGCCCTTTACAAAGCCTATGGCAGACCCGAAATCCTAGGGGATCCAGACCCCCTTCCAGCAGGATCTCGACCCGTGACGCTGGGGCATGTGGAAGCTGAGGAATATGGGCTGCCCTGCCAGAGCTTGGGCAGAAACCTGACATGGCGGCATTGTGGTATAAGAGCCATCTATTCATCTTGACCAAGTGAATCTCCATCTATATAATCTTAGATTGTGTGGACTGTCTTCCTCGTCATGAATGCTCGTTTTAACGTGTCCACACTGAATTGCCAGTGGAAGATGGTGGCCGGAACGACCCAGACAATGTGTATTCGCCATCATAGCCTTTCCCGTCAGATAGTGAATCGTCTCTTTTGCCATAATTCTGAAATCTTTCGGTATCTTACCGATACCCAATGCCATAATCTGCTTTAATCCTAATATTTTACCAAGTTCGTTCTTCACAGGTCTTGTTCCAAAAGCCCGTTGTTTGTTTGCTGCAGTTGAGGCACACGTGCCCTGTGACGGAGAGACCGAGTTTAGTTGCGGGAACGGCCGCTGCGTGGCGCTGGAGCTCACCTGTAACGCCGCCGACGACTGTGGTGACGGTTCGGACGAGGCGGAAGCCTGCCCCAGGCACGAGTGCGCCATCAACGGCGGAGGCTGTAGTCACGACTGCATGGAGGTCCCTGGCGGCCGCAGGTGTCTCTGTCCGGATGGATTCCAGCTGATGGACGATGGCGTCACCTGCGAAGGTAAGTGCTGTTGTTGTACACGGACTGTGCAAAACTTCCGGTAAAATGTTCAAATTTCTCGGTTATGGAAGAGATAATCGTACTGGAGTTGTGATACTCATCATTCTATGTCAACACTATTGCTTCTCAAGTCAAATACATGGCTGATCGTTTTCGTTTTGAGCTGTAACACAAATTTGGACTTCCACAGGCCATTTTTCTTTTTTGGGAAACTTCTCAACAACTAAACCCAACTTGACTGACGGCGTTGTGTCTTTACCAGACGTCAATGAGTGCGCCATCCATCCACTCCCGTGCAGTCACATATGCTTCAACCTGGAGGGTAGCTACAAGTGTGAGTGTGAGCCGGGCTTCGTCAGGGATCCGGCCGACCACACCTCGTGCAAGGCGATAGAGTCGGACTTCTTCCATGGGGACATTGACTATGCCCGTCTTGGTAGACTGATCGGCCATTTGGTT
>JAOTON010001792.1:92500-165335 GCA_034440635.1 Lepas anatifera
CATTTCTTAGTCGATCGATTTGAAACTTGCTACACTTCATGACCCTTCCAGAGTCTACAACGTGTATATCCGGAATTTTTCGATTTCATGACCTGAGGTCAGGTCACGAGGCGACCTCTCCCATTGGAAAAGCATGGGGAAAGCTGTTTCATGATCTAAAAGCCACAAAAATGATTGCAAATACTCAGACTGCTCAGAACAGCGTTTTTAGACACCCTTTCACGGATCCCAGGGGTCATATTTGCCCTTTGACTTTTCCAAGCTCATCCAAGGTCACCAGGGGTCAAAAACAGTATTTTGACAATAACTTTTGACATATTTAAGCTAGAGCGCTGAAAAAACACCATCGTGTTTGTCTCGTCACTGGCTTTCATTCGATATACGGCAAGGTCACTTTCTGACCTTTCGTGACCTCAGGTCATATTAGGTCACGAGGTGACCTGTGGAGGTCAAACCACTGGCGGGAGGTCTTTACGTTCCACATAGTGGAAAAAGGTCTGGCAAATTCCTATCAAATGTACTTAACCAGATCTCAATAGCTCTAATGACATAGGAGTTACGTCCAGTTTTCTTAAGCATTGCATATTTGAGTGAAAATGCCTATCGTGACCTTTCTTGACCTCTGGAGGTCAAACCATTGACCTGAGCGCTTAAACATGCGAAGTAATTTCTTACTGAATTCACGCGAGCTTTTTACTGCACTTTGCAGATTTGCGCTAACCCACATATTTTCGGAGTTAGAGGGGGGCCATCGATGGCCCCCGGTGGGGCGAAGGTGGCGCCGGACCCCCGGTGGGGCGCGGGTTAAGGACAAATCAGCCAACTCAAGCAAGTACTTAACATCAGAGAAATCAGCGGAGCATGTGATATCTGTTACGATGTGCAGGTTAAGGCATATTGCATTTGAAAATTCATGTGTTATGCCCACTGGTTTTGTCGTGAGGAGTGAGCCCTGGCTGAACGCGGATAAAGTTCCTTGCCTCCCACAATCGCCGTGGGACGAGGAGGAGCATAGTGTCTTTGGAAGAACACATTTTTGCTGCCGGAAAAATTTGGGAGATACCTTTTGAACGCGTTTATTAAGTTCCATCTTCTCAAGGCTCGGTCCCAGTTAAGAGTAAATAAAAGGTGAACAGGCCGGTGGTTTGGATGGGGATGGTGTGACAGGGCTGAAAATTGTGAAAACTAGTTCTTCATTTAGATTAATTAGTAGAAATCCTGGTTTAGGGGACTGTGCTCTGAGCTCAGGGGCACATGCCTTTTTATCATCCCTTCCCAGAATCCACCAGTATAATGAGCAATTTATGTAACCAGGGGTGCCTCTAGGTTCTTATCATCTGTCTATTCAAGACCACCTCAGGGGCCCCTGATCTAGATCAGGGCCACAGAGCAGTTCATGCTTCACCCAGGGACTAGACTAGCTCATTGGCCCTAGCGATGAGGTCATCAGACTAGCTCAATGGGCCACAGATAGGCTCATAGGGCCTTAAACCAGTTCAAGAAGCCCCAGAATAGTTTAAGGCGCCAGATCACTTCAGGGTGCCTCAAGCCAACTTAAGGGGCTCTCACAAGCTCAGCGCCCAGACCAGCTCAGGGTACCCTCAGAACCTAGATCCGCTCTTGGGCCCCAGATCAGCTCTTGGGGCCCCAGATCAGTTCAGGGGCCTCAAGTCAGGTCAGGGGGAAAGATCAAGTCAGGGGCACTAATTCAGCTCAGGAATCCCTCACCAGCTCGGGGCCCAAGCAATTCAAAAGCCCCAGAGCTGCTCAGGGGACACCAGATCGGCCCATAGGGCACCAGATCAGCCTCGGGGACAAACAATCAGATCAGTGGTCCCCGACCAGCTCGGGGCCCAGATCAGCTCGGGAATACCAGATCAAGTCAGGAGGCACTTAATCAGCTCAGGAGCCCTATACCATCTCTGGGGCCCTCACCAACCCCTGTGGGCCCAGCTCAGCTCAGGGCCTGGGAGCTGCTCAGGAAATCACGTAATCAACCCAGGAGGCCCAGGTCAGCTTAAAGGGCACTCCAGATTAGCTCAGGGAGCACCAGACTAGCTCAGATGGCATCATATGGGCTCAGGAGACACCAGATCGACTAAGGGGCATTAGTGCAGCTCAGGTGGCACCAGATCGATCCGCTCGGGGACCAGATCAGCTCCCAGCCCCCCAGACTATGGCAGGAGCCTAAATCAGCTCAGGGAAAAACATAACAGCTCAGGGGACATAAAGTGGGTTCAGGGCCCACCAAACCAGCTCAGGGGGGCACCAGGCCATCGAAGGAGACATCAATAATCAGCTGAGGGGCACCTAATCAGCTGAAGAGGCACCATATTGACTTAGGAGATAGAATCAACTTGGGGAGGCATGAGGTCAGCTCGGGGGCCCGAATCAGCTCAAGGGGCACTAAATCAGCTATTAGGGCACCAAGCAGGCTCGGAGGCATTAAACTTACTCAGAGGGCATTATATAGGTTCAGGAGGCACAATTATTTGCTCAGTGGGGCACTCGATTGACTCAGGGGCACCAGATCAGCTTAGGAGGGCAAGTAATCAGCTCAAGGTGCAAATACCAGCTGAGAGGCCACGAGATGAGCTCAAGGAGCATCAAATTAGCTTCACCCGTACGATTATTGGCGACGATGAGGCATTAGGTGGACACATACTAGGTGCCCATACTCTTCCCGGGTGTTTGGAAAGGCGACAGAATGCCCTAGCTGACCGAAGAAGGTATTAAGTTGTCCAACAATAGTTTCAATCGCTACATGCGGTCCAGTTACATCTAGGTTCAACGGCGTAGGGCACTAAATTTCGAGCGGCACGGCCCAAATTGGGTACACCACCTGGCAATCAAAAGGGCACCCCGGCAGTGATGGGGCACGTGCCCCCTGTGCCCCCTGGCTGCACCCCTGGACAGTAGATCAACTCTGGGAGGCATTAAATAAGCTCAGGGGCCCGGATCAGCTCAAGGGGCACTAAAACAGCTAAAAGGACACCAGGCAAGCTCGGAGGCATCAAACTAACTCAGAGAGTATTATATAGGCTCAGAAGGCACACTTATGTTCTCAGGGGGGCACCAGATTGACTACGAGGGCACCAGATCAGCTCAGAGGGCACATGATCAGCTCCAGAGGGCACCAGATGAGCTCCGCCAGTACGATTATTGGCGACGAGGCATTATCTGGAAACGGACTACGTGCCTATACTCTTCCCGGGTGCTTGGAAAGGCGACAGAATGCTTTCGCTGACCAAAAAGGCACTTAATTATCAAACAATAGTTGAAATTGCTTAATGCAGTCTAGTTCCATCTAGGTTCAACGGCGTAGGGCACTAAATTTCGAGCGGCACGGCCCAAAGGGGGTACACCACCTGGAAATCAAAAGGGCACCCGGCACCGATGGGGGCACGTGCCCCCTGCGCACCCTGGCTGCGGCCCTGGACAGTAGATAAGCTACGGGAGGCATTAAATAAGTTCAGGGGGCCCGGATCAGCTCAAGAGGCACTAAAACAGCTAATAGGGCACCAGGCAAGCTCGGAGGCATCAGACTAACTCAGAGAACATTATTTAGGTTCAGAAGGCACAATTATTTTCTCAGGGGAGGGGGCACCAGATTGACTACGAGGGCATCAGATCAGCTCAGAGGGCACATGATCAGCTCCAGGGGTCAAGACCAGCGCTCAGGGGGCACCAGATGAGCTCAAGAGGCACCAGATTAGCTCTGCCCGTACGATTATTGGCGACGATGAGGCATTATCTGGAAACGGATTACGTGCCTATACTCTTCCCGGGTGCTTGGAAAGGCGACAGAATGTCCTAACTGACCAAAAAGGCACTTAATTGTCAAACAATAGTTTAAATCGCTAAATACAGTCTAGTTCCATCTAGACTCAACGGCGTAGGGCACTAAATTTCGAGCGGCACGGCCCAAAGAGGGTACACCACCTGGCAATCAAAAGGGCACCCCGGCACCGATGGGGGGGGCACGCGCCCCTGTGCCCCCCTGGCTGCGCCCCTGATACCTGTTATCTTGGTTTGCCTGTTACCTGGGCTGTTATGTTGCACAGTTAGCAGATACACTAATATGCTGCTACTGCTGCTCTGTAATGACGCTGCTACAGCAATGGCGGCAGAAAAACATAATCTTTAACCCGCGCCCCACCGGTGGTCCGGCGCCACCTTCGCCCCACCGGGGGGCCATCGATGGCCCCCCTCTAACTCCGAAAATATGGGCGTTAGCGCAAATCTGCAAAGTGCAATAGAAAGCTCGCGTGAATTCAGTAAGAAATTACTTCGCATGTTTTAGTGCTCAGGTCAATGGTTTGACCTCCAGAGGTCAAATTAGGTCAAGATCGGCTATTTTCACTCAAATATGCAATGATTAACCAAACTGGGCATAACTCTGTCATTAGAGCTATTTAGGCCTGGTAAAGTACATTTGATAGAAAATTGCCAGTACTTTTTCCGCTATGTGGAACGTAAAGACCTCCCGCCAGTGGTTTGACCTCCAGAGGTCACCTCGTGACCTAATATGACCTGAGGTCACGAAAGGTCAAAAAGTAACCTTGCCGTATATCAAATGAAAGCCAGTGACAAGACAAACACGATGGTGTTTGTTTCAGCGCTCTAGCTTAATTAGGTCAAAAGTTATTGTCAAAATACTGTTTTTGACCTCTGGTGACCTTGGATGACCTTGGAAAAGTCAAAGGGCAAATATGACCCCTGGGATCCGTGAAAGGGTGTCCAAAAACGTTGTTCTGAGCAGTCTGAGTATTTGCAATCATTTTTGTGGCTTTTATATCAATGAACAGCTTTTCCCCATGCTTTTCCAATGCGAGAGGTCGCCTCGTGACCTGACCTTAGGGCACGAAATCAAAAAATCCCGGATATACACCTTGTAGACCCTGGAGGGGTCATGAAGTGTGGGAAGTTTCAAATCGATCGACTTTGAAATGTAGCTCTTACAGAGCTCTAAAGTTGAAGTGAGGTGACCTTGGTTGACCTCGTCTGGTGACCTGACCTTGGGTGACCCGGGGTATAAAATTTCAGGGATGATGGGAAAATGATGCAGTGAGAGGTAGAGCCCTCAACCGCGGTGCTGCGCCTCGTCGTTTTTCTGCTATCCCGGAAAAACCTTAGGGGGCCATCGATGGCCCCCCGGTGGGGCGAGGGTTAAACTCTGCTGCAAAGTCGGTTGTTTGCGCATGATCGATACGGCATAAGCCTGGCCGGAGTTATCCGAAGTTACGGCAGGCAATGCCCGATGTGTGCCCGAGTTATGAGCGCAGCTGGCGACAGGTGAACATGGCCGCAGCTGTGCCTGCTTTGCTGGGAGTTTCGTCTAAAGCGGGCCCAACTCGGGCCAGCTCCGTGACGAAGTTGTCCAGATACTGGCCCACTTTGCCCGGATCAGATGAGTCTGTCTAAGTCCATCCAAAGCGTCCCAAAGTCGGTTTATGTAGGGCCGCCCGACTTGTTTGCAGTTGATCCCACGATAATTGCTGGCTGGGCCTGGCGTCAAAGAACAAACTAAGTATTAAGTCAAATCCATACGCACTTCGTATCAGGGCATTTTTAAGGAAAAGTCAGTGGGGGGGGCATTTCTTGTGTTGGCCATTATAGCGTCTTCAAGGGGTCAATATCCCATTTTGAGGGGTTTAATACAACTTAGACGCGTTAGTGTTAAAAAAATGTTTCTCATTTTTTTAGTTATTGCAAGTTTAGAGATTAAAGGTGCTGCCCAGGGCAGGTTTTTTCAGCGGAAAAGGTCAAACCGAGTTAGAAAAAGGGGCCAAAGAGGGGCAAAATTTTGTTTCCACTTAAATAGCCAAATAAAAACCATAAAAGCCAGATTTGAGGCTAAAACGACCCCTAGCGGTAGTCATAAAACCACAGAAAAAGAGACTTGTATCACTGTTTAAAACTAATTGTTGACAGTTTGATATTGACTTGACGCAATATTTTCAGCACACTACCCATCTAATAGGAAGCCAGGGGTGCCCTTCCAACCCCGCGTGGCCATCGAATGATTTATCAACATAAGCTGAACATTTTTAGGGATCATCAATCACGCCCCCCCCACTTTTTTATCAATAATTTCCTGATCTCAGTCAAAATGGGAGTGAACCAGAAATTTGTATAACCAGCCGCTGCGGAAGGCAACGAGGAGCCCAAATTCGAAAAGTTTTTGGTACTAACGTGGAAAGTTTGCTGTCAGCATCAGGTTAAAGTTTGGCTGGCCCCTTACTTTTTTGCCGGTGGCGACGCTTATGTATGCTACCACCACAATAATAAATAAAAAGGCTAATCACTTCATACCGCCACACCAGCAACCAGTCTTACGCACTTTGACTACACCGTATCCCGTCTAATCCACGAAACGAGCTCTCAGCGCTGACAAATGACTGCGTGTGAAATGAGAGCATTATGCAATGTCACAGTACTGGCTGGGATGTGGGCTTCCGGTCGGATAGAACAGATGTTTGATTGGTTGTAGGCCAGCCTTCTTCTCCAGCGTTATGATTAGTTGATGCTGAGGCTGCTTTGCCAGGATTTCCCGTAACTACGCGCTTTGTTTCGTCTTCACACGATGGAGTAGACAGCCAGGGGTGGAAATTTTGTAACACAATTTTTGTGGATTGCCAATTTTGGACCAGAAATAGAACAAAGTTATAATTATCGGGTGGTGTTCTGTCTTATTTTCTCTAGGCGAGTCTGCATTTGGTCAATTTTAAGTCATCTGTGTATTTCACTGGGGGCCAATTTCCGGGCACTGGGGGGGCATTTCGGCCGACTGGGGGGGGCAAATGGCCCCCCAGTTAACATGTTAAAAAATGGCCTGCTTTGTATGCATAATAATACATCGCGTATCTAACATAACCTAAGATGATGAAAATAAACCACTTATCATATCGGTTCTGTGTGCGATATTTCACGTTTCCAGCAACAGTCCGGCGAAGGAAAAAGAAAAAGAAGAAAAATAACCTAGTTAAATTCCGTACATAAAATTACACATCGGGCATAACACTAAACCTGAGAACAAAAGGCGTTGTAAGGTCAACTTTACTCGCGACACTAATCATAGCACATTGCACATGACCTGAAATTGAGGCAAATACTCGCTAGTGAAACATAAGACATGCCCTGAAGTGTTGATGACACTAGTTATTGAAGGAGTTCCATATGAAAATTAACAACATTTAACGGCAAAGATGAATGCTATTAGAAAGCAATCTCGTTGAATTTTATACTCTTGGCCATACATCGTGCACCAGGTGTGACACTAACTCCATGCGGAAATATACACACAGGATATCAGACATGACCTTTTATCGGATGGAAAGCTCGATTTTAAACCAATTAAATACGTAAAACTCACTCATCAGACGTAAAGCGTGTGCTGAAATTGGAAGAATCTGCTTGACCTATCACGTTTAATTCTCTTGATATTTACTGAGGCGAACTCTTGCAGATTGCTGCCTTAGCTCAAACGGAATAACATATTACCCAGGGGGCAAAGTGCAAAAAGCTGTCCGGCGTGTTCTAAAAGGTTGACGCACAAAAATGAAATCCCTGAAGATTCAGGATCAAGACCTTGGGTAGACAACCGATACAGCACCTACTGGTTGTCCGCAGGAGGTGCATTTGTCAAAGGATGCATGCGCAAAATACGCCCTTGCCTCTTGGACTTCAACGGCTTATGACTAAGCTAAAAAGACCGTTGGTGTCCAAAAACATATTTTAATTTTCAAGTTCAAAGTACACTGTTTCTACCCATATCAGTTTCTGCATTCTAGTTTGTTCTTATCACGTCATTTTTGGCACGTGCAGCTAAGCAATAGAGGTGTACTTCACAGCCCTTGTGGCTCAAAATATATATCTCCATATCGGTATTACAAAGAGCCGTGAAACTTTGCTCAAATGCTGCTTAACATGTTGAGTATCATTGCTCCAAAAATTTTCCAGACACCTGGAAGAGTTATTGAGGCATGACGTCATATCTGAGCGCATGCAAATGCACTGTTTTCAAGTCACTTGGGCAACTTTGTCCGAGATGCTAGATACTTGCTTCAGTGCTGGTAACAAATGAGTGGATAAGCAAATAGTTCCAAATGGTATCTTCCTGGTTGAAATCAACCATTTTTCTCCATATCGAATAGGTAATTGCGCAATGGGTGTCATACACAATACTCCAGCACGTGCAACATCGCCTGAGCGACATCGTCACACACTTTTCAGTTGAACTCAAGTAGATCAAACTGAATTCAGTTAACAAACACTAAATTTTGCAGATGTAATGCTGCACATGTTTGATATATTCACACAATTTTTTGTGAATATCGGCCGGAGCGGCATTTGCTGCGCTATTAGCAAGTGGCTTTCGGGACGCCGCGACCGGCTGGGACGGCGGGCAAACCGAAGGCCGAGCCATCACCACCCTGGAGGCCTCGAACCTGCTCCGTTGCAGAAGAGCCAGGACTCGACCGTCCAGGAGTTGAAGGTCACCTATGAAGAGTTCTAGTTTAAGCGGTTGACTCTGTTTCTTTGTTAAATGAGTTTTTTTAGTATGAGTGCCTATCGGAGTATGACTATAAGTTGATAAGATGTTTAATGACCTGCCTCCTTCAATCCTGGATGTAAAATGGACTTAATACCCTGAGAGTATAGATTCAGGCACAACCCTCCATCAGAATCCTCGTAATACAAGAGGTGAAAAAATGAATTATTGGCTTTAGTGTGGGCAAGGCCTCAAATGCCGATTAGATTTGAGGTCCTTCCCACACTATGACCAATAAGCTATAATAATTGTTAGGGTTTAACGACGCATCAACTGCCAGGGTCATACGGCGTCGCCAACTCTCACTCTGTTGGAAGGGCCAATAATCTATGTTTTCACCTAATGTATTATAAGGATTCTGATGAAGGACTGTGCTTAAATATACAATCTAAGTGCCTTAGCTCCATTTTTCATCCAGGATTGGAGGAGACAGGCCATTTTATAGACATCTTATCAACTCTACTATTTTCTATTAATTTAGGTCACCTAGTTTGTTCGTTTTACCCTTCTTGGAGCTGTTCAAATACATGTTGAATATATATATATATATATATATATATATATATATATATATATATATATATATATATATATATATATTTGCCTGTTTCCAGAAATTGATTTAATTGCTTTTGATCAGCAAAGATATTAATTTATTAATATGTCAACAACTCAGTGATTCCACCATGGCATCATTAATTAATTAAATACATGAAGGTTTGATGCATTTTCTCTACTAGTTTTCGGTACTGGATAATCATATAGGGGAAGTCCGTGCAAGAGTACGCACTTAACTTTCTAAAGGCTTTCACTCTTCTCCTTTAAGTCTGACAGCTAAAATTTTTATGCGGTTGTTTCGCCTGAAGAATTGTCTATGTATGGTCCATGTTTCAACTCGATGTCTCTGAAAGGAACTCGCCACGACCCCATTAAAAATAAAAGTCACGTGCGTACTCTTGCCGGAGTGGGTCGGTAAGAGTACGCACAAGAGGGGGCTGGAGTACGCACTGATGCCCCGCTGTGCTTTAAGTGCATAAGCCATGTCGCGAAGTTTTTTGTCGCCAAAATAGGCAATTGTATGATTTTATACCGTTCTGAATATATAAGAACTATGTTGCAACGTTTGGTTTTACAAATATGAATTACGGACACTGTCCCGAGCGAAAATTAAATTTTCCTATCTCTTAAGCATGCGCACTCTTGCCCAACGGCCTACTGCGTACTCTTGCCGGACATGCTCCCTTGGGAAGAAATTCTTCATAAACATGTTGACAGGCCTTTTAGCGTGAGCTTCGGTTCTGGACACATTCCTAGCTCAGGTTTCTTACTGATGACAGACCGCAATACAATACTTTAAATAATAGAAGCATGGTCTACAAGTTTACCCAGTTAAGAAATATTACTGCAAGGGTGCCCAGAAACTTATTTTGCTCTCTACTCCCGCGGAAATAACAAGAGCACGTTGAATTTTGGTGTGCAGCCTAGGCACTAACCTTGCTTTTTTATACTAGGGTATCCACCATCTCAGTGGTTGCTAAGTAACCAAAACAGCTGCTGCGTACTCTTATCTCCTGCGTACTCTTACCCGCCCTTACCCTACGTATTGTTGAGCTTGATGGAAAGCATGAGCTTGTGCATCAATTTATTTAGCTATTTGCACACAAGCCTGAATGTCTGCAAGTCAGTCAATCATGCCATATGCAAACAACTATATAATACAACGCAGCAATCAGGCTCATTACATACAGGCCGAATGAAAAATCGTTTGAATATCTCTAGTGAAAATAAAATAGACAGGTCTAGTATGCACATATTATGCTCGCTGGATACGCCTCACTTAACACAGCAATGAGAATGAGGAAATGTTGACTCAACTACCACCATGGCGTAACCACCGTCTACCAATAACTAGGGTCGGACTTAAGCTGACCAAAAATGGCCTGATCTGGCACGTAGTATAAATACAAACGATTAACTCTGGCCCAGCTCTGATCAGTGCCATCAACTACCAATTACTACGGCCAGGCCCGCTTTGGCCTGCACTGGCCTGATCTGGCACGCAGTAGAAATGCGCAGCAGTAACTCTGGCCCAGTTCTGGCCAGAACCCATCAATTACCAATAACTAGGGCCAGGCCCGAAATGTCTCGAGGAGCTGGCCCGAGCTGTTCAGATCTGGCACGCAGTTACACACATGGCTAATACCTCCGTCACGGAGCGGGCCAGCTCTGTTGTCGGGCACAACTCGGGCCAGGTCGGGCCGCGGTAACTCTGTCACAGCTCTGGGCCAGATATGGGCCAGGTCGGGAAAGTTGTTTCATATCCTGAGTTACACCCGACAACAGCCCTACATGTGCCGGAGCTCCGTGCCCGCGCTGGCCCAAGCTGTGCCAGGTCGGGGCCGGAGGTAAATTGTTGGCTGGGGGACGACGTGGGCCGGATGACCAAATGATGCGTGTCGGCCGAAGTGCCGCCCACCAGCTGATGCGCCACCCAGTTGCTGTGCTGACTGCCGCCGCCGCTGCCGCGCCGCCCCCACCGAGGCTCCCTAGGCTGCTACCTGGTCGCATACGTGATCACGCTGAGCTACTGTGTCTTGACCTTATTTATTTATTTATTCTACTTTTTCAGGACACTCCACAATAGACATGTGGCTATTCTTACCCTGGCATCACTGATTTCATAACACATTCCTTGTACAAAAGACAAGCCTAATAGACACTATTAAAGATTAAGATACACTATAGTGAAAAAATTGGTGCAAGAAAACACATGTTGCAGTTCGGATCCGGCGTAACGAAGTATTTAACCAGTGGGCGAGTGGTTTTTTGAAGCCAGCCATCCTCAGTTCAGGGAGATTCGGCGGCAGAGCATTATACAACATGGGGGCCCTGTATATGAACTGCCGCCGGCCAGCCTCTGTCCGTATCCTCGGCAAGTGTAACTGTTGAGATTGGCGTGTTTGTCGAGTATGGATGTCAGTGTTGTGTTGAAGGGATGATGATAGCGCTATCGGTTGTTTAGTTCCGATGATGATGTGGGCAAGGGTGAGAGTGTGATATTTTGCCATCTGTCTGGAACTGAGCCAGGCTGGACCTCTCAACACCTCCGATATATGATCAAACTTTCAGCGACCGGATACTACTTTTGCGCTGAAGTTTATATTTTTTAATTTTTCGTCGGTCGAAGTCAGAGGATTTTTTGGATTTTTTAATCCAGGACGTACAAAACAGACCTGTCTCAATGCTTCAATTTACATATTACATTCAGGAAAATAACTACACATCAATGGTGGTACTTTGGCATCATGCTTAGAATAAGACTTAGGTTGTTCAAAACAGGCATACAACCCAATCCTGGTTGGTACTTCTGCGACGATAACATTAGAATATGCAGCGTAAATATAAATAGCGTCACGGCCGAAACAGAATTCAAGAGTTAGAACAATTTGTTAAGCATAATAACATTGGCATTTTGGGACTCTAGTCGAAACCAAATTGGATAGCTCTATTCACCCGTGCTTGTATAGCGTACCAGGTTTTCATCCCCCAATCACTAGATATAGGAATAGGAAAGGAGGCGGAGTCGCATTATATTTTAATTCATCATTAGCAATCACACGATTGGAATGCTTAGAACTAGGGGAAAACGAGTGGATATGGGTGAAGGTTAAATTTAAGGACAATTTCATTATTGTATGGTGCACATATTTACCTCCAAACACAGATTCTAGCAGGAAAGGTATTTTTCTCGAAAACTTAACAGATAGTGTCAATCTAGCTTAGACATATAACCCCACCAACATATCATTATTCGGAGGCTATAACTCAGGAAACAACTATCTAACAGACCCATCTATCAATCACACACCTGTTACTTCATTTGAACACCTGAAAACAGAAGCTGACTCCCTCGATTTTTCCCAATTGATTGCCGAACCAACTAGGATACAAGAAAATGTTCAAAATTTGCGTGATCCTTTCTTTGCATTAAATGACGAATTAGTCTTGGACAGTGGAGTAATGTCTTCTTTTTCAAACCTGGACCATTTTCCAATTTACGTAACCTTAAAAACAAAGTTTTCATTAGGCCTAGAAACCCACAAAGTCATTTGGGACTATCACAGGACAAACGTAGATCAATTAACAAACCTTCTTGCGACGACAGACTGGCAGAACATCATTGACAATGACTTAAGCACAGCAGTCTACTTATTCACCCAAACACCCTTACACGCCACAAAAGCAACCATTCCGACCAAAGTCATTAACTTTCGATCCAAGGACAAACCATGGATCATCAGGTATCTGGAACTGATGATGAGAAAACGCGACCGACTTTTCAAACAGGCTAAACAAGCCCAGAAGAAACACCAAGACGAAAATCATCCCACCATCAAGCACGCTCGTAATAGGTGGCAAAATTTCAGAAATCAGTTAACCAACGAAACTCGAAGAGTAAAAAACAATCACCTTTCATCAAAATCAGCTCTTCTTTTGCAATATAAACATGATCCCTACAAGTATCATTTGACGTTGAGAGAAATGACAGGCCGTACAAAAGACAAAAGCATACCTCCTCTACCCACGTCTGATCTGACAGTTATAAACGACGATTCAGAAGAAGTGGATGTTTTAAACGCGTTTTTGCATCCCAATCTCAGCCTGCTATAGATATAGAGGAACCCCAGATAATAGAAACTGAGAAGTTGCGGACAGCCATTCCCGAATTAAACAGTTTTGAATTCACTGAGCAAGAGGTGTTGAGCGAACTTAACACATTAAAGCACCACAAATCAACTGGTCCAGATGAATTACCAACAAACTACTTGAAAATGGCTGCCTTGCTTATAGCAGAACCACTTTCGAAGCTCTTTAACAGATCTTTAACGTACCGGTGCATTCCCCTCTTCCTGGAAGCAAGCAAACATAAAACCAATATTTAAAAAAAGGTTCACTTTCAGATGTATGTGTGAAACCCTCGTGCTATAGACCAATCAGCTTACTCTATGTGTTGTTCAAAATGTTCGAAAAGCTAGTGTTTCGTAAAATTTATAGTCATATAACCGACAACGACCTATTGACAGAAATTCAAAGTGGGTACAGACCGGGAAAAAAGCACTCGATTACAACTCTTCGATTTATCTCACAAATTGTATGACACTCTCGACAAGGGACAGGACTTTACAGCATTATATTTGGACATATCTTGCTACTTCGACAAAATTTGGCACAAAGGATCAATTGAAAAATGTAAAGTTGAATTTGGACTAACTTCACCCACTGACTGGCTTAAAACCTACCTCACTGACAGAAGACAACGAACCTGTGTTCAAAATAGCATTTTTTTCAACCCTCTCCTTAAGCGCTGGCTGCCCTCGGGGCTCACTTCTAGGCCCCCTGCTGGCACTTTTCTATCTCAACTCTCTTTCCCAACAGACGACGCATGAAATTCTTTGTTTTGCTGACGACACATCGATATATGCCCAGCACACGACAGACACACTTCAGATTGTTCAAATTTCCCTTCAGGACGATCTAGATAGGATCAACGCATACGGTAAAATGTGGCTCATAACATTTAATGCGACAAAAACTACACAGCAAACGTTTTCTTAAAAAAAGAGCAATTAAACCAAAATTAAGATTCGGGGAAGAAATTATACCTATTTTTGAAAGCCATAAGCACCTAAGAGTAACTATGTCTCAGGATTTGCATTTCAAGGAAAACGTAAATCAAGTAATAAAGAAAGCGAACATTGCGCTAAGTCCGGTCCACCCACTGGCCCATATTCTTTCCAGGTCTACTCTAAATAAAATCTATCTGACTTACGTAAGACCTCATTTTGACTACTGCAACGTTATTTACAATGGACATTTGACACTCACAGATAAGCTAAGACTCGAGCGCGTACAGAACAGGGCAGCAAGACTGGTGGGAGGGACTCTTTTTAGGACATCGATTGACAAGTTAATGACAGACCTAGGGTGGGAAACTTTAGAGACACGCAGAAAAATACATAAACTCCATTTTCTTTACAACATATTGCATAATCCTAAAGTTCCATATTTCATTCGTAACCTAGTACCGAGTAATCGAGCCAATACAGCCGCTAGAACCCTAAGAAAGGCCGATAGACTCACCCAAATTCCCCACAACACAATCTGCTTCAAAAATTCATTCCTTAGTAGCACTATTGATGGCTGGAACCAACTGCCTTTCGTGCGATACGTGCCGTATACTAAAGCCTTTAAGAAGGAAATTAATGAACTCTTGAATGTCAGCTCTCCCCTTTACCATACGCGTCGAAAGGGGCCAGGGCCTGGCCCCCCTTTTGGCCAAAATTTCCTGATCTCAGTCAAAATGAGAGAAAACCGGACATTCTTATTTCCAGCCGCTGCGGGAGGCAACGAAGAGCCCAAATTCGAACGTTTTTGGTCCTGACGTTGAAAGTTTTGTGTCGCATTAGGTTGAAGTTTGGTTGCCCCCACTTTTGTCGGTGGCGACACTTATGCTTTTTACTACCTATTAGGCGCTAAAATGGAAAATTATATGTTAACCAGGCTAAGAGTAAACATGAGCAAACTTAATTCACTCCAGTTTTCGATACAATCCGTCCCATCTTCAAGCCGTGCATGTGGAAGCCTCAGGGAATGTACTGCTCATTACTTATTCCACCGTCCAAGATACAATAACGAAAGGCTGACTTTATTAGGGGATTTAGGGTAAATCACGAACGAAAACGTGTCTACATGGAATATCTCTGAAAAACTTAAACTGATCCTTCACGGCCAAAACTTAGACGAGACAGGGTCGAGACTTGTAGCACGGCGTGTCTTAAGGTATATGAGAAACACTAAAATATTTGACGTTGAAAATTCAAATTACTCGGTGATGGGGCAGCGCGGTGCGGCGGCCCCAATAAGTCATGTGGTCGCAGAGGGTGCTCCTGCTAGGTGGGCGAAATACTTGGTAAGATTTGTGTATCACGAAAAACGCTTTGAATTAAGCACATGTGCTTTTGCGCTAATCGTGTCATATTCATGTTATGCACCTTGTTGTTTGAGAAAATAAATGTCTGTGTCTATGTCTATGTCTATGACTGGTACAGTTGGTGACTGATCGGGCCCCCGGGTTGTGGTCTGAGGGGCCCGCAGTACTGGTTTGATGGGTTTTACATGAGGTAAAATGAGTGGCTCCCAGCTCTCCGGGCATGACCCAGTACGATTGCCCTTTTCAGCCCTTTCAACAGTGACTATAGTAACCAAGTAAAAAAGATTTTGATTGATGAATAAACTTAGTTGTTTACCAGTGCCCTGGTTGCACCTGCTTACGATCTGTGGAACATTCCAATTTGGAGCAGAAATGAGGATGGAGGCTGCTCATGTACTGATACAATTTTCATCAACAATGTCTGAACTGGGAGCTCTGTTGCCAGCCAGCGATTTAAATATCGATTTCCTGGATTGCTATGGATCCTGGCTCTGCTTTGGAATCTCACCGTCGTCGAAAATTAAAAGTATCTTACACAGATACCTACGTTGTGGGAAATTTACTTAGTACTCTTAACACGCGCATTGACGGGGGTCTGAGCCACCTTCGCATTGACGGGGGGCAGGTACCCGCCCCCCTAAGATCTCGAGAACCACGGTAGGTAGCAAAAAACAGTAAACGGCGTTCGGCTGCCCATCCGCTTCTCCATCGAAAACATTTGAACCATTTTTTTGTCAGGTCACATTTAAGGTCATGAGAGGTCAAAACATGCCCGTCATAGGGATAACATGTAAATTCAGTTTTTCGGCCATTGCATCTAAACAAGTAAAGATAGAGCAAAACGACTTAAACTATATGAATTCTCTTAGCGAGCCGAATCTAATGATATATAATTTGACCTTGCTAGGTCAAATCAAGGATTTGACCTGACCTGAGGTCAGGTCAGGGTCAAATTATATAAAATGCACATCATTAGAACCGCAAAGCCCAGGCGAGTGTAATGCAGCTAAAATAAATGCTGTATCACCATCCGTTACTGAGTTATTCCGTAAAAACTATTTTTCCCATGTATTTCCAATGGAGAGGTCATGCCTCGTACCTGACCTTAGGTCATCGATATAAAAAATACCGGAATACATTTTAGAGAACTCGGTGGGGCCATTATGTGATATGAGTTTCAATCGGATAAGTTCACCCTGCTCCGACTTATGCTATCTTAAACTTTTTTTGAGGTCGGGTCACTTGACCTGTACTGGTGACCTGACCTGAGATGACCTAACCTTAAAATTTTCACAGAAGTTGTAAAATGATGAGGGAAAAGGTATACCAAGTACGGCGGCGCTACGCGCCGCCGTTTTTCTGCTGTCTCCGAAAAACCCGAGGGGGGCGGGTACCCGCCCCCGTCAATGCGCGTGTTAAGACATGGCAAGTGCTCAAAATCCTCCCAAAAACCCGACGTCTTTTCCCAGACATCTGTCCTGAACGTTACACCACGAAGCTTTAACAAGCATGTAGAAGTTAGGCCGCCATCATTTGATCAGTCTTGCATCAATTCGGGCTGCATTAAATGATGTCCTACCTCAACATCCACCCCTGAGTGTTTCCGATCCACCTTCGCTCCAGTGGGGTGCCGGGTTTTCAAACAACCCCTCCAGCTTCTCGGCTCCCGTACCGGATAGCCCAAAAACGTGTACTGTGATGGATGATCCATTTTAAACGACCAATCAACTTGCAATTATAAGCCAAACGTGATGGTATCATAACAAGCTCTATCATCATTTCTTATGAAGTTATTGACTCGGGCCTGAACACTTGTTTACTTAGTCCCAGGTGCCCAGGTGATCCTTCAGAGGTCAGGGGTCCAAACTTACAAAGTGGCCCTCAAGAGTGACCAATGTTAATGCGATATAGAGAATAGGAAGCCATTATATGGTGGATCTACACAAATAGGGCCCTCTTTGGCCAATTTTTTCGCCATGCATTTCCAGTGGGGAGGGCACGACCCGTACCTGCCCCTAGGTCATCGACACGCAAAACCACGTTACCAGATGTTGTACTGAGTCGGACTGTTATGAAATATGAATATTAGATATGCAACCTTTTTGGCTTGGTGTCACTTAAAAAAATGTGAGGTGAGGCCATTTGACCTGAGATGACGAAAATGTAAAGTATTCGTAACAGTTGCGAAATTTATCACGAATAAGGTGTCGGCCAGGTAAGACGGCGCCTAACGCTGCTCTTTCCTGGCACCGTCGGAAAAATCCGAGGGGGTGTTCAAACACCCTCCCCCACCGGGGCGAGGGTTTACGGCAATGGTTCAAATTCATAAGCCTTCGTGACTCCCACAAGATGCTTTTGTGACCCCAAATCATCACAGCCAAAAGTTTGGGAACCACTGGTCTAACTGAAGGTGGGAAGGGAAGCCCTGATACTAGTCGAATAATATCGATGCTGGTAAGTATAAAACCCTGAAGAGGTTTTTTGTGTAGAGTTCGCATAAACCTGATCTGAGGGGACCCCGAATGAACATGAAATGAAGCTGTCAGTCGGAATAAGGTCAGCTGATCCGAGATTGCGGCGGAAATGTATTGACAGAGGGATAAGGGGGGTGGGGGTGGAAAGCCCATGATCAAGGTGCGACATTTCGCCTGATTGTCACGACCTATGCGGGTGCGTCATTTGTGAATGTATTCATGGTTCGTAAAATGAAATAGCACGGGATGTCCCAACATGAGTGTTGTGTCTGTAAAGCCAAGGGGGTTAAGTGGCGATTGCTATCAGTGTTTGCTTTTGATATAACGAGTCATGCACAGTGAGAAGTAAATGTCATGTTGTCATATCAAAAGTCTGAGCCTCCTTTCAATTTCTGATCGGTTCTGAGTAATAAACGTTTAACTATGTAAACAGCAGCTATGATTTACACTTAGGTATGCAGAAACCATTTTGGGTTTCACGAAATTACAACAAAGACAATACAAATTAGGAAGGTGTAAGAGACCTGCAAAAAGAGGCTTCCGGGGCAGACTCTCGGTATTTTCCATCCTCTCGAGAGAATGCTGTATTTGCCACTGCTCTCAGCGACGACTTATCTGACGTCGTATTTACAGAAGGTAAAAAAATAGCAGCGATACAAAGACAGATTCAGTAGCCTAAGCGCGGTGTCCCAGAGCGTGGGCTCGTACACGCTCTTACTCGTTGGGATATTTCCGTCTCCAAACTTCAGTTGTTTTCTCAGCTTATTGCCATCAACACAGCCAAGATGCTGACAGTGTTGTATGCCGTACTGCATTGGCAGACCCTGGTTGCTCTTGCTGCTGCCTCTATTGCAACGCTACTTATGTAAGTAGGTGTTCCTGCCTAATTTCTCCGTGTTTATTGTGAGGTAAGGCTAGATTGAAGTCACTGCATCATTGCTTTGTGTCTGAATTATTTCTTTTGTGATCGATTTCAGCATAATACTACAGGATTTTCTTCAGAGACCATGACCCCGCTATCTGAACGTTAAATTTTCTCAGTGATGAGTAAATATGAATGCCGACGTTTAAGCGTTTCACAAAACACAGGTAAAGGCAAACCACTATACAAACCACTCTCCCATGTTTCAGCAGGTATGGTAGAGGTGGTACAACAATGTTGGTACTCTGTAGTTGGTAGGGGAGAGGGTGGCAAGACGGGCATAGTTGTGTTTGAGACTGTGTGTCTCACTCGCTTTTCATTTGACAGTGATGAAATTTTGTTTTAAGCTTAAGTTAACATTTATTTGTCCTTGTGCTTAAACATACTAAAGGATCCGTGCATATTCCAAGGAGCAGTAACGTTTACCGTAGAATGCTGCAAAAGGCCCGTCTTACTCCAACAGGCGAGGTAAGACGGGTTTTATGAAAGTGGTTTATCATATGCAAGAACTTTTTGACAAAAACCTTACCACGTTGAGCAAAAATGAGTTCTGAAACACTTTGCAATGCATTGTTTCGATTAAATAGTCGAGAGAAAATTATTTTGCTGAATTTCCATAAAATCATAATTTTTCACTGGAATCTAACAATCAATAATTAAAAGTTCCTCATCCGGTTTGCAGGAGAGTCTCAGACTGATTCCTTTCAACCATGCAAAAACGCAGCGATAAATATTATAATTTGTATGGTGATGTAGTATTTCACCCCGTGCCCGTCTTGCCCCATGTTGATATGTTAGAAAATCTCATTTTTTGGGGATCACCGTGCTGGGGTAATATAAAACTTAAATCATGTAATGTATGTTAACGCTCTCCCGAGACAGGTTTTGCATATTTTGCCTTCCAAATAGGACCAGACACTGCCAGAATGTTACACTCAAAACTACTAACAATGGTAGGGTGAACCACTAATTTCGTGTTTTGAAATTTTGACAAAACAATAACGGATAGAACATTGTGTTTTTGCCTCATGATAGGTCATTCCAAGGCGCATTAATGCAAGTAATGGGACATGTATACCATAACTGGTCTGGTCCTCAGAGCCTGTGCCCGTCTCACCTACCATGCCCGTCTTACCACCCTCTCCCCTACTCATTTTGCTATATGAATGTCGAACCAATAACACCTGTCATCATCGGTGCCACTGGGAAAAATGACGGGTGAGGTCATTTAATCGGGAATAGTGACCTTGCATGAGCTGACTCAGATCTGGGATCTTTGGGAGAGTTGTGAAGACAATCAAGGATGAGGTGTGCCAGTACTGACGTTGCTCTAAGTCACCGCTTTTGGTCTGCGTCCCAAAAAGGGAGTGAAGAAATAGCCAACGGGCCGAATGTTAAATTATCAATCTCATATTGGCATATGATAGGGTTAACTAGTACAGCAATCAGTGGAGGCCAGATTTCACCACGGATCAGATAAGGGTTGTGAACTCCACGTTGTAAATGCATTTATAAAATGGTTTCACTTTCCCCATCGCTATTAGCATGATTCATCTACCATGGTGGGTGCGGGTTAAAGGGAATGTGGCACCTTCACAACGTGATTTTAACTGAGATAGCCAAGTTGTAAAGCAGGTCGGAAAACCCGGTACTCCATATTTCATTTGTCTTGGAACTCGATATTTCCGTAGAAAAAAGCTAAAACCTACCTGACACCAGCCCCCCTCAGCCCCCGTCGCCGGCGGCCATTGTTGTGAGCTACTGGTGTGACGACATATGCTGACGTCACGATGAGCATCAGCCAATCGAAGCCCTTGAAGCGTTTCAAGTATGGTAGTGGTTGCCAGATTGTGACATCATTCACAGGCAGTGACGGATCCAAGGGGGGCCCAGGAGCCCGGGCCCCCCCCTTAGCTCCGAAGCGCCCCAGTAAAGCTCAGCTCATATCGGGCGCCGAAGACGCCTGATATGAGCGGCGCGCCTGTACCCATTTCGTGCGCCAAGGTGGTAGACACCACTTATTCCACTTGAATGAACACATACTCCTTAAAACCATGACAAAGCGCCCCTGCCCAAACACTAGACGCCTTTACTGGTCTTTTGCGCCCCAGTAAAATGTTGAAGATGAAATTTAGAAAGCTAACAAAAGCGCCCCGGCAAAGAAAAGGCGCAACTAGATAGCAAGATTGCGCCATGGGGAACTAATGCACCCCTGAGTAGCCTAGGCCCCCTGGATGAAGCGCCCCTGGGTAGCCTAGGCGCCCCCGGGATGAAGCGCCCTACGGACACCATATGCGCCCTTGGCTAGGAAAGGCGCCCCTGGGCAGCAAAGGCAAATCTTGGTAACATAGGTGAACTGGACATCATAAGCGCCCTTTAGATAGAAATAGGCGCTTTAGGAAAATAAAATGCTCACCTTCGGTAGAAAAAGGCGCCCTTTGATAGCCTAGGCGCCCACTGGAAAAAGCGCCCTACGGATGTCATTTGTCATATGCACCCTTGGATAGCAAAGGCGCCCCTGGACAGCAAAGGCGCCCCTGGGTAGCAAAGGCGCCCCTAGGAAGGCACCCCTTCGATAGATACCCGCCTTTGTATAGCCTAGGCGCCCCCTGGATGAAGCGAACTATGGATATCATATGCGCCCTTGGCTAGGAAAGGCGCCCCTGGGCAGCAAAGGCAAATCCTGGTAACATAGGTACCCCTGACAGCACAAGCGCCCCTTAGATAGAAGTAGGCGCTTTAGAAAATAAAATGCTCACCTTGGGTAGAAAAAGGCGCCCTTTGATAGCCTAGGCGCCCACTGGAAAAAGCGTCCTAAGGATGTCATATGCACCCTTGGATAGCAAAGGCGCCCCTGGACAGCAAAGACAACCCTGGATAACACAAGTGCTGTGGACAGCAAAGGCGCCCCTAGGACGGCAGCCCTTCGATAGAAAAACCGCCTTTGTATAGCCTAGGCGCCGCCTGGATGAAGCGCCCTACGGATATCATATGCGCCCTTGGCTAGGAAAGGCGCCCCTGGGCTGCAAAGGCAAATCTTGGTAACATAGGTGCCCTGGACAGCATAAGCGCCCCTTAGATAGAAATAGGTGCTTTAGAAAATAAAATGCTCACCTTGGGTAGAACAAGGCGCCCTTTGATAGCCTAGGCGCCCACTGGAAAAAGCGCCCTACCAATGTCATATGCACCCTTGGATAGCAAAGGCGCCCCTGGACAGCAAAGACAACCCTGGATAACACAAGTGCTGTGGACAGCAGAGGCGCCCCTAGGACGGCAGCCCTTCGATAGAAAAACCGCCTTTGTATAGCCTAGGCGCCCCCTGGATGAAGCGAACTACGGATATCATATGCGCCCTTGGCTAGGAAAGGCGCCCCTGGGCAGCAAAGGCAAATCCTGGTAACATAGGTACCCCGGACAGCACAAGCGCCCCTTAGATAGAAGTAGGCGCTTTAGGAAAATAAAATGCTCACCTTGGGTAGAAAAAGGCGCCCTTTGATAGCCTAGGCGCCCACTGGAAAAAGCGCCCTACGGATGTCATATGCACCCTTGGATAGCAAAGGCGCCCCTGGACAGCAAAGACAACCCTGGATAACACAAGTGCTGTGGACAGCAAAGGCGCCCCTAGGACGGCAGCCCTTCGATAGAAAAACCGCCTTTGTATAGCCTAGGCGCCCCCTGGATGAAGCGCCCTACGGATATCATATGCGCCCTTGGCTAGGAAAGGCGCCCCTGGGCTGCAAAGACAAATCTTGG
The DNA here is from genome assembly GCA_034440635.1 of Lepas anatifera. NCBI lineage: Eukaryota > Metazoa > Arthropoda > Thecostraca > Lepadidae > Lepas > Lepas anatifera. Next base: position 115,195 of record JAOTON010001792.1, read on the forward strand.
TAACATAGGTGCCCGGGACAGCATAAGCGCCCCTTAGATAGAAATAGGCGCTTTAGAAAATAAAATGCTCACCTTGGGTAGAAAAAGGCGCCCTTTGATAGCCTAGGCGCCCACTGGAAAAAGCGCCCTACGGATGTCATATGCACCCTTGATAGCAAAGGCGCCCCTGGACAGCAAAGACAACCCTGAGTGCTGTGGACAGCAAAGGCGCCCCTAGGAAGGCACCCTTTGATAGAAAAGCCGCCTTTGGATAGCCTAGACGCCCCCTGGATAAACTAGGAGCCCGAGAAGGAAAACAAGCGCCCCACTGGGAAGTACAGGCGCCCTCTGTATAACATAGATGTCCCTTATCCACCTTCAGCTGCCCTGCATTGGAGCAGCGCCCCCCAAGAGCAAAGGCGCCCCTGGACAAAAAAGCCGCCTCCTGGTATCAAAGGCGCTCCTAGATAACATATGCGCCCCTTAGATAGGAATAGGCGCTCAAGGAAAGCAAAATGCGCCCCTTGGTTAAGAAAGTTGCCCTTGGATAGCAAAGGCGTCCCTGGACAGCAAAGGCAAATCTGGGAAACATAGGTGCCCTGGACAGAATAGGAGCCCCTTAGATAGAAATAGGCACTTCAGGAAAATAAATGCAACCCTTGGATAGAAAAAGTGCCCTTTGATAGTCCAGGCGCCCACTGGATAAAGCGCCGACGGATATCATATGCACTTTTAGATAGCAAAGGCGCCACTGGACAGCAAAGACAACCCTGGATAACACAAGTGCTTTGGACAGCAAAGGCGCCCCCTGCACAGCAAAGGCACCCCCTAGAAAGGCACCCCTTCGAAAGCAAAGGCGCCTTTGGATAGCCTCTGCGCTCCCTAGATAAACTAGGTGCCTGAGAAGGAAAATGAGCGCCCCATTGGAAAGTACTGGCTCCCCTGTATAACATAGATGTCCCTTTTCCATCTTCAGCTACCCTGGATTGGAGCAGCGCCCCTCAAGAGCAAAGGCGCCCCTGGACAAAAAGGCGTCTCCGTATATGTATGTATGTATGTATGTATGTATTTCTAGAATCACCAACAGGCATGGGCACCCACTGACAGGTGAAGTCAAAAGGTTTAAAACAATAAATATCGATACAGAAACAGGCACAGTCAATCGTCATTATCTCCTGTCACGTAGGTATAAAACAACGCGTTTCTTGAATTCGGTGACACTATGGTACCACACATCTACATTGCGGTTTGCATTTAAAAAGGCGTTGCACGCCTTTGGTATTCGACAAAATAAACCGTTTCGGACAGTATTTATCCGGGCGTACATGACATGAAATGTAGCTCTGGTGCGGAGCTGCCGGGTGGGCACAGCCAGTGGGAGCTTAGAAAGCAAGAATGGAGAGTCTACTTTGTGGCGATGGACATCTCTTATAAACATCAAATCCATCTGCTCTCGTCGGGCCGCTAAAGAGCTCATTCCACAAATATCCATCAATTCCTCATACTGGAGTGAGGGCCCTACCACTCGACATCGAGCACACAACCACATCAAAAATTTATGCTGGACACGTTCAATCCGTTTCATGTGTACGTCAGCTGCTCCACCCCACACCACGCTACAAAATTCCAAAATTGATCGAACATTGGCACAGTATGTGCTTATCACAGATTTTTTGCTCCGTTCATTGAACGCTCGCCGTTTTTGCCGGTCTGCAAAGACCTCATAAGTAACCCTAAGGCCCTATTGGCCTTGCAAACAGTGGTGTTCACGTGTTCGCCGAAAGTTAGTTTTTCGTCCAGAAAAACGCCTAGATCACGCATCACTGACACTCTTTCTAATTCTACCCCGCCTATAGTGTATGTGCCAGTGACAGGAGCACGTCTCAGGGATAAAGTTAAAATTTTGCATTTTGCCGGGTTTAAAGTCAGACCCCACGTCGCAGACCAGCAACAAAGGGAGTCCAGCTGTCTCTGTAGGAACTCAACATCTTCGTCGCTATCAATTTTGCGATACATTTTCACGTCATCCGCGAACATTAAGGTGTATGTCTGAACAGCTTCCGGCAAATCATTAACGAAACAGGCGAACAGCAGCGGCGATAACAATCCACCTTCCGGTGTCCCCGATGGAACAGGCATCCATCGCGAGCACTTGCCCTTTACAACGACTCTCTGCTGCCTCCCAGACAGATATGACTCACACCATTTAAATGCTTGGTCCGAAATATGAAATGAATGTTTAAGTTTGTGGAGAAGCAGTTTATGGTTCACACTTTGGAAGGCCGAACTATAGTCTGTGTAAATCACATCCGTCTGAGAGCCAGCCGAGATGTTGCTCCAGGCAGTGTGCAACAACGTGCTCAGGTTAGTGGCGCAGGAGCGTCCGGGCATAAAACCATGTTGTGTGTTGGATAAGACGGGTTCCACATGCTGAAACAATGCAGTAAAAACAACTCGCTCCAGTACCTTACTAAAAACAGGTAGAAGTGAAACTGAGCGATAATTGGATGGCACGCTTTTACCACCTTTCTTGTGTATTGGAACGATATTGGCGCGCTTCCATGTCTGGGGGAATATTCCTTGCTCGAACGACAGTTTACACAATTTTGCCATAGGCACAGACAGCTCATCCGCACATTCATTTATAACACGAGCACTGATATTGTCCGGTCCACATGCTTTGTGCGGGTTAACACTGCTAAGTATTTCTCGGATAATTTCCTCAGACACGTGGAAGCACCGTAGTGTCTCCAAGTCATAATCAGGAGCTCGCGGAAGCTCTTGTACTGTCGGATCTGTAAACTTAGCAGCAAACGCACGGTTTAGTAGCTCCGCTTTTTCACGGTCGTCGGTGATTATATGGTCCCCATCGACAAGATGCGATAATTCACTTTGTTTACCCTTGACACATTTCAGATAAGTCCAAAAACGCTTAGGATTAGTTTTAAGATCATCGATCAGGCCCTGTAAGTACTCATAAAATCTCGAGCTTGTCATCCGCTTAAAAAAGTCTACGCTTATCACGGAACGTTGCCTCAGTAGCAGGTGTCCTGGTCCTTTTCATGTGACGATGTGCCGCCTCCTTTTCCCTCAGCGCCATGCGGAGTTCTCTGTCGAACCAAGGCGGCTGTTGGCGCTTTAGGTGAACTAAGGGAATGTGGTCCTGTATGGCTGCGGTCAGTAGGTCGTAAAACAGAGAGGTGGCGTCGTCGACAGAAAGCTGGTCCAGCACGCTCCATGGAGTTAGCCTGAGGGATGTGCGCAAACCATCCCAGTCTGCGCGCTTGTAGTTCCATGCAGAGCTCCTGGATACCACTGGGACGGGTTCGCGCACCGCTCTAACCTCACAGGTCACCTCCTTGTGGTCGGAGGGAAAAACTCCATCACGCACTGTCGCTATGACGTCTTGGTTGTTTGACATCACCAGATCGAGGAAGCTGGGACCGCGCGAAGGCTGAAGTACGTGTTGCGCTAGTCCCGCTAAATGGCAGCCGTCCAGCAGCTCCAGGGCGCGGTGGGATCGTCTCTGTAGGACTGGCGTCGCTCCCCGGCGCCCCCCGCTCTCCAGGTGACGTCAGGCACGTTGAAGTCACCGACGACCACGACCGGTCTGCCAGCAGCTGCGCCCACTACATGGCCGAGAGCAGCCATGACCGCTGTCAGGGCCGGGTTATCATCTGGTGGACAGTAGCACACGGCAAGAAGCATAGGTGGCGCTGTGCTGACTTCAACCACCAGCATCTCTGCATCCTTCGGCTCCAAATTTTCACGCCTTTCTGGACGGAGCCCTCTCTTGACGAAACAGGCCACGCCCCCACCGATACGGCCGGTCCTGTCCCGCCGAAACAGCGTGTGCGTGGACAGCGCCGACTCCAGTTCTGCTGTTTCCACAGCTTCTGTTAGCCAAGTCTCTTGCAGAGCTATGATGGTGAAGTTCTCTAATTCGACAGAACTCTGGCGCAGGTCTCCTAACTTGTTCTTAATGCTCTGAACGTTCTGCGTCGATATTGTAATCTCTCGGCCGACAGCTGCGGGTCCGGGGTTGACCTCAATGTCTCCAGACAGAAGACTTAGCAGCAGCCAGCCGCAACCGGCCGGCTTCATGGTCCCGCCTTTGCCCTGCATCAGCGGTGGGAAATCTTCTATTTTCTGGCCTCGTGCGGGCAGTGTGGAGGGGGTGGCCGCGAGTGGGACAACAACGATGTTCGGGTGACTGTTTCCGTTCGCCAGGGCAAAGGTCGCACCGAGCAGGATGACAAACAAAACAGCTGCTGGCGAGAATCGAACGCTTGCCCTTCCTCTTTGGCCGAGTACGCCCCTCATACACTGGCGCACTATCCCCTCGGCCACTCCGACCGCGATATGATGCGTCTCAGAGCACCGAGCAACTCGGCGATCTTTCCGATGACTGGTGCGGTGCCTGGCTGACATGGCTGCCGGGTACACCCTGGGCACACGCAGTGACCGACTCTATATGCCTATGTCGGGTGCGTACGGTAGATAACAGCGGTAGAAACTAGTTCAAAAGTATCACGGATGTTAAAGGCTTGTTCTGTACTAACAGTCAAAGCCGGGAAAAGCCTTGAACCACGAAAATATCACATTCCACGACGGAGCAGCAACCACCAGCCTACCACCAGCGCATGCGCAATCTTGTCATCAAGGGCACTCCTAGATAATATATGCACTCCTTACATAGAAATAGGCACTTCAGGGAAGTGAAAGGCGGCCTTTGGTTAGGACGGCGCCCTTGGACAGCCTAGGCGCCCTCTGCATAAAGCGCCCTACAGATATCATATGCGCCCTTGGATAGCAAAGGCGCCCCTGGACAGCAAAGTTAACCCTTCTTGAAATAGATGATCTGGACAGCATAGGCGGCCATGGATAAACTAGGCGCCTGAGAAAGAAAACAAGCGCCTCACCTGAGAGTACAGGCGCCCCCAGGATATCACAGGTGTCCCTTTCCATCTTCAGCTGCCCTACTGTCTATGGTTTGGCACACCTGTCTGACAGTCGCGTGCTCTGTTACAGGGCTCGAGCGCTCAATTTGAGCATGGGCTGCCTTTAACCACATTTCATTAACCTATAACTGAAGGCTTAGTGCTCCATCGCTGCAACCGGGTGCCTTTTTCAGTATGTGCGCCCCGTTTCCGAGAACGCTGCCCTCACCAACCAGCAGTCCTCCCCGTTCAGCAGATGAGCGCCTCTTTCTGATAACTAGGCACTTTATTTCAGTGTTCGAGCGCCTTTTTCAGAATTCTTATTCTCCATCTATTTTGGGCTCCTCCTGGATTGCAGAGGCGCCCCCTCAAGTTCAAAGGCGTTCCTAGATAGAAAAGTGCGCCCCATGTTTGCAAAGGCGCTCCAAGATAGCATATGTTCCCCTTAGATGGAAATAAGCACTCCAGGAAAGTAAAATGCTCCCTTTGGGTAGCAAAGGTGCCCCTTAACAGCGAAGGCAGCCCTAGATAACAAAGGTTCTCTGGACAGCATAGGTGCCCTTGGATAAACTGGTGCCCGGAAGAGAAAAATAGCGCCTCACCGGAGACAAAAAGCACCCCAGGATAACGTAGGGGCTGTATTTCAATCATGTCTGTGATTGAAAAATACACCTAGACAGCATATGCGCCCCTGGATAGAAAGACACCCCTGGGCAGTAACGGCGCCCCTGGAAAGCAATAGTGCGCCCCCTGTGGAGAAAAAACCGCCTCCTGAATAACCTAGGCACCGCCCCCGAAATATCAGATGCCCGTGGATAGAACAGACTGCCTTGAATAAAACAGAAGCCCTGGATAGTAAAGGCGCCCTTTGATAGCATAAGCGTTCCTTAGCAACAATATGGGCGCTACATGAGCTCAAGGTTCACGTGCACCTAAGCCCAATAATAGAGCAATCAATCGATGCCGAAGCACTCCTTAAAGCACGGGCGCCAAATTTCCTAAGAAGTAAAGGCGCCTCTGGGTAGCAAAGGCGACCCTCGACAGTGGTGTAGGTATTCCTGAATAACAGCAGCGTCCCTTGATAAGAATAGCCCCAAGATTGCACAGGTACCCTGTTGATAGGAAAAGCGCCCCTGAATATCAGAGGCACCCTCTGAATGAGGAGCCCATGGAGAGCATAAGGGCGCCCTATGCATAGCAAATTGCCGCCCCCTGGATAGCCTAAGGGCCCCTTGCATAGGGTAGGCGCCACTGGGTAGTATAGGTTACCTTGAATAAAAATACGCCCCTCAATATCATGGTGAACCTGGATAAGAAAAAGCTTCCCTTGGGCACTGGGTATCAAAGGCACCCCCGGAACAGCAAGGATGCCCCTGGATAGCTAGGTTGCGTCCATTGGGGAGCGAAGGCGCCCCTGGGTGGCACAGGTGCCTCATCGAAGCAAAGGCCCCCCCCCAGAGAGCATAGGTGTCCCTGATGAGCACAGGTACTCCTGGACAGCCCCTAAATGACGTTGCATAATGTTACGATTCCTATTATGACGTATGCTATTATATCAAAGTAAAGGTTATTCAGTGTTTAGATCAAGGTTACAGGTCAATTTTAAAGGTTACTGGCCTTGATGATCAAGGCTTGATCAAAGGTTATTGGTAAGCTTGGGCACAGCGCTAGTTATAGCGTACATTAGGCATAATATGTTGGGTTGTGCCGTAATAGGTCAATGACCATGAAGGACCTTGACCCCAATAATTGCAGACATTGTTTAGAGCCTTCCCTTTTGGCCTTAGCCCTGTTCTAGAGTATTCGAGCCCCGTTCCGGCCCGTTGGGGGGGGTGCTTGAACACCCCTCGAGGTCTCCCAGTGGCACGAAAAAACGTCGGCGCGAAGCGACACAGTACTTGTCACACATTATAATTGATCAATTCCGCAACTTTCCCTCAAAATTTAAGGTTGCGTCATCTCAGGTCAGGTCACCAGTGCAGGTCAAGTGACCTCACCCCAAAAAAATGCTTAAGTTGGCGTAAGTAAGAAAAGGGTGAATCTATCGAATTCAAACTTGTACCATATAATGGGCCCAAAAAGTACTAATACATTTATTGCGGGATTTTTCCCATCGATGGCCTAGGGACAGGTACGAATCATGACCTCTCCATTGAAAATGCATGGGGTAAAACGGAAATTTGCCGAAAAATTGCTCTATGTCTGCAGACGCCGCTTGGAATACCTTCGGATTCCCCAAATCATGGTATCCTAGGCCTCTTCATCGGTTCATGTTGCAAGTTTAGACATGTTACCTCTGAGAGTTCATCTGGGGCTTCCTAAGCAGGTTTTAAGACTTTGGTTAATTGCTTTGCAGGAAATATTGATAAAACCCGTATTTTGATACCATTGTTTACTGCTATTGTGAGTTGATTCATATGCATGCTGATTATGCTAGGCTAAATGGTGACCTTGACCAAAGCCTTGTCATTTTTTTGTTTTGACCTAGTATAGTCATATTATGCATTATTTGATGATTCGCCGTAACGAGAGGAAGCGAAATGTGCCTAAAAATGATTCTAGCTCAACTCTGGCAGATGCTAGAGTATATACACAGAGACATGTTGTAAGCTTTGTCTCGGGGGAGGGGCCCTAGCGCTAATCGCGGGAAAAATCCCCAATGGCCCCCAGGGGCCCTCAGGGAGTCAGGAAATCTGGCGTGGGTGGAATCCGGTAGGAGGGATTTTGGGTCTCCAAAATCAGCTGAGGGGTCCGTGCCAGTTAAGGGGGCCCCAGATAAGGGCCCCCGACGAGCTCATTTGACCTCAGCGCCAACACAGGATTCTCAAGACCAGCGTGGGGTGCCTACCTATTTAAACGGTTTCTAAATAAGCTCAGGAACCCAAAACTAACCCAGGGGTCAAATTTTCAACTCATGGGGCCCAGACACTCTGAGGGGAACCTGCAGAAGCTCAGAAGGCCCATAAAACTAATAGGGCCAGACTAGCTGGGTGCCTCGACGAACTAGTGCCCAGATACGCACAACGGGCCCCAAACAAGCTGAAGGGATCTATATCAGTTAAACGAAAACGGTACCAACCCAGGGGACCCCGACCAGCTTAAGGGACACTAATCCAGCTTGGGGCTCAGAGCTCCAGCTTTTAGCTCAGAGGGCCCAGGACCGGTTGAGGGGGCCCTATATCAATAAAAGGGCCCAAAAAGCTTAATAGGCTTCAGCGGCGACATATAGGTTTCAAGTTCAGTGTGAGAGCCTGGTTAACTAAAGCGGTCCCAGATCAGCTGAGGGGACTCGATATAACTTCATCGAAGTCACCGAAAACTCAGGGGCCCAGGCTCGCAGAGGTTCTGCGGCCTATGAGGCTCAGGTTAGCGTCAATCGGGTATTTCAGTATTGAGCCGTTAGCCAGGACAACTGTGATAAGTGGAGGTGGTCGATACGACACCTCAGTTTTTACCATGACCGAATATAACTGTATTATTTGCTCATCGTGCTTCAGTTAGTGTCAGTGGGTGCTTTCAGCATTTTCTACCACGGTACCAGTCGTTAGCTGGCCCGAAATATGCTTGATGGTAAACGTGAACATGTCCTCACTGAGAGGAAGCTTTAATGAAAATAAGCATTTACAAATCCTTTTTTAAACGCGTTCTTCATTGACACTGGCCGCCTTTTGGGTGTTAAATTGGCCAGTGGCGGATCCAAGGGGAGGGGAAAAAGGCATTCCCCCAAACGAAAAAGCTCGGGGCAAAACTGCGTTTTCGCCCCCAAAGCGATCGACCTCCTTTTTTCCCCCTACTCCTTCTTAGTTTATAAGCAAGATTTTGGTGTTCCAACTCTCAACTTCAAACAGAACATAAGTTGATAAGATGTTCCCTGGCCTGTCCCCTCGAATCCAGAAATGTAAAAAACGCTGAAGATTATATTTTCGGGCACAGCCCTTCATCAGAATCATGGAGTAAATATCAATAATTCTCAGTTATAGTATAGCCAGACCTCCATAGTATAGCAAGTCATAGTATAGCCAGCCTTGGATAGGAAGAAGTATCTCGAGCCCATATTTTTCACCCCGTGAAGTTTTTTTGGCTTTTCGCCTCAAATACCCAAAATTCTACGGGCAAATGATATTGGTAGCGCAGCTTTTTACTGCGTGACGTTTTTTTTGCTTTTCGACTTTGGTTTGCTCCTCCCAAACCGACCGGCTAGATACGCCACTGAAATTGGCGCCCCTCAAGTTCGGCGCCCCCCAGGTTCGGCGCCCTCCGAGCCTGGGCCCCCCTTAACGAAATCCTAGATCCGTCACTGTTCACAGGCTGATATTTATTTCTTTTTCTAGAGGAGTATTTTTAAAAACCAAATATTGAGTTTATTGTACATTTTTCAGAGAAATCATGAGTGGTTTCATTACTTTTGACTAAAAGTACGCCTAATCACACTAAATTCCAGGATTCGACCAAGGTGCCACATTCCCTTTAAGAAAGCCCCTAACTCCAACACCCACCCCCCCCGGGTTTTTCCGGGGACACACAAAAATACGGCGGCGCGAAGCCTTCTACTCAATTAGTTTAGTAGCTTTTCACGAAATGTTAAGGTCGTATCATCTTAAGACAGGTCACCAGTGCAGGTCAAGTGACTTCACGTCGAAATAAGTTTAAGATACAATACGTAAGCAAATGGATAATATATCCAATCGAAGCTCATGTCCATAATGGACCCACCGAGCGCTGCAAAATGTATTCCGGGATTTTTCATACCGATCACCTAGGGTCAGATACGGGCAATGTCCTATCCATTGGAATTTCAAGGTCGGGGCATCTCAGGTTAGGTCACCAGTGCAGGTCAAGTGACTCTCTCTCTCTCTCTTTCTCTCTCACCCCCTTTGTCGTTAGATTCTCCAGGTCCTTTTTCCTCAGACACTCCTCTGTTTTGGAGACGGAGTCAAACTGGCGAAGCCTCTGTGTGTGTTGGATGCACATATATTTGAAATTTTTTCATCAGCCTTAAAAAGACTTAGTTCCGCTCCTGGACAAATACCACATTAGTTTTGAAACACCTACAAAGAGGCCAGCTCCTTTGGAGACAATGAAAAATTATCTAACATTTGTTTCCGACGCAACTATAGACTCCCATGCGCCTTAAGAGATGGGCAGAAGTGTACCCGCCGAACAAAGAAGTGAGGATGTCAGTCCGTTTTAAGCCTCCTGCTGGTGGGAAAGATGTCACTTCATGAAGACAAACTCATGGAGTTGGGTTCATCGTTGGATAACCATCTGGCTGATTAAAACATTTTCCTATTTTTCCAACATGGTATTTCTTTCCAACACTAGAGAAACCCGGAGCTTAAAAAAGTGGTGAGTCAGTCCGCTCCCCCCCTATTCCAACGCCTAGCTCCACTATTCCAACCGACAAAGGTACTATGAACACCACGCCGTAAAGAAAACAAGGTAAGTGACTAAATTCCAAAATAGTACAATATCGTCATCGCAATTTGATCTGCAAACACTCGTTATGCCGACATTATACCGACCTTATACGAAGTACCGACCTTATGCTCTCGCTCTTTCTTCACAGACGCCGTCACCATCGGTTCCAGACGCTACAGCGGCTAGGCTACAAAGTTCCACCCTACAGCTTCCTCAGCGGCAACGCCAGACAGCTTATGGGAACTTCGTGTGTGAGAGAATCCAAGCGCTTGTTCTCCGAATACGGAGTTCGCTACGGTCAGCGTGGAAAATCGCTCGCAGTGTATGAGGGCACCCAGCCGACCATTTGGACCACCGATCCTGACCTCATTCGTGAGGTTTTCATCAAGGGGATGGACATATTTGGAGACCGTGTGCATGTCATGAAAAATCCCCTTATCATCGAGTCAAGTCAACATCTGCTGGCACTAAATGGTCATCGGTGGAAGCATGTGCGTACTATTCTCAATCCGGCATTCTCTTCCAGCAAGCTAAAGGGCATGTCTTGGATGATTTCCGAATCTATTGAAACATTCCTCGATGTCGTCGAAGCAAACCGTGCACAAAGCCTGCCCACAGACTTTTACAACGTTTACAACGCCTTGAGCCTGGAAGTGATAGGGAAATGTGCCCTTGCTATGAAAGTAAACTGCCAGCGGGACCACAAAGACCCTCTACTACGTACAGTGAAGGAACTATTCGGTTCAGTACCCCTCATAAAAATACTGCTCGCACTTCAGCCACTATCAAGATGGTTTCGTCCTCTTCTTCAGTCCGCGGGCTCCACGGGGAAGACTTACAACGCGGAGCAGAGGCTCCTGGGCTGGCTAAGAGACTTGATTCGTCAACGAGTGGAGGGTAAATCAGGGACAGATAAGTCTCTTGATGTTGTGCAGCTTCTTCTGGAGGCTCGTCAGACGGATAATAGCGCAAAGGCTATTACCGAGGATGAACTCATTCAAAATGTGTTTGTATTCTTACTTGCTGGGTACGAGACAACCAGCACGTCTATGGCATTTGTGACATATCCGCTAGCTTGCCATCAGGATGTCCAGCAGAAACTGTACGAAGAGATACGTGCCAACGTGCCCGCCGAAGGACCAATCGACTATGAGACGGTGATGTCTTTGCCTTACCTGGACATGGTATGGCAGGAGGGGATGAGGCTGTACCCTCCCGTCCCCACACCATTCCGACGTCAAGCAGCCCGTGATGTCGAGGTGCTGGGTGTGAAGGTGCCGAAAGGTGGCGCTGTCGCTGTCCCCGTCTACAGTCTGCACCATGATCCCGACCTGTGGTCTGATCCGGAGAAGTTTGATCCGGAACGATTCAGTCCTGAAAACCGCAGCAAAGTGATTCCCAACAGCTTTCTACCGTTCGGAGCGGGACCGCGGCACTGCATAGGCATGCGGTTCGCTACGATGGAGGCCAAGATGGCCCTGGTTCATGTCTTCAGAAAATACCGCGTCCTCCCGCCAACAGAACCGTTAGAACTGTCTCTGGTGTTTCCTTCCTTGAAGCCGGCATCGGGACACATCAACCTCCATGTTGAGCCCCGATGAAGTGTGAAGGCGTGTGGAGTAAAAACGGGATGATGAGCTTCAATCGGTTGATTCTGCTTATTTAGTTGTGAAGAGGTATTTGGCTGAAAGCCTTTACAACATCAACCCATAACTAAATTGAGCTATTTGCATGTGTATTGAGCACGCGTGGTAATATAAACCACTCGTACCTCATCTCTAGTTTTCGAGGCCTGAGCGTGAATGAATGTTTTTATCATTCACCCTTTCCCTGGGGTGAGAACCATTTAGAATATTCAGACCACTGATCAAGACGCATTCCTTAGATCATTTTCCCAAAAAGTTCATTTCGTCAGATCTGGAAATTGGTCCATTGCAATGCATTGGAACGATAGTGATGGGTATTTATTCTGAAGCCGGGAATCAATATACAGGTCTGGGTGGAACCGTCCGATAGTCTGCGCGTTCAGGTTGGCACGTGGCATTCCGTCTGTTCAGTGTCGCGAGTTCGAGCCCACTCAGATCCGGGATTTCGCACCTGTTCTAGCTCAAGTCTAGCCCCCTCCGACGCCAGTCTAGTCTCAGTCTTGTCTAGTCTTAAGTCCAAGTATATTCTCAAGTCCACTTCCCCCTCCGACGTCATATAACCTCAACAGCTGGTGCGTTGTTGACGAAAAAGAAAGAGATAAGAGGATCGGTACAGTAATTAAGCACGTATCAACCTGAGAGGGTGGGGTACCCTATAGTTTTCTTAACAATGCACAAAGGAACAGACGCAGATAGTTGCAATGCAACCTATCCTTGATTTATCATGCATTTGGCAAGTGTTAACTAAAAGGGCTTTGTTCCTCCCCGTATATATTCTTCTGAGACACCTGGAAAACAGCAACGTGCTGCCTCACTGTATTTGGTAAAGCTGTTACTAATCTTTTGTAATATTTATCATGAATTTCATATCAAAATTTTCTCGGGTCACGCAGTAAGCGTAGGTAAAGTGACCTCACGGTGAAAGAGGCTTGTCTACGCTGCTTCTATAAATTTAAACCCAATCATTTGAAACCCATTGAGTGTAATGAGAGGAGCTGGGGCTGCAGTTTTGACATTCAGGATTTTCATAGATCTGCTTTAACCATGCCGAAGGGGCATGGTAGCATTTCTTTACTCTGGTTTCTTGGAATTGGAACGAAATCCTTATTGCAACAGTGTTATTAATTTTTGCAGATTCTGGAAATTATTGCAAAGCCGCTCTGTTATCGTTCAAATTCACATCGATTCCGGTGAGGGATTATAACCTTGTTTTGCTCAAATCTATCGAGATTCATCTCTTATCGTATATAGATATTGTTGCTTAACTTTGCTTCTGTTGTGATTCTATTCAATTTGATTCATAACGATAAAAGTATGATATTACACAGCTTCTCCGACAAATATAGTTTTAAATAGTAAGCAAACACTGAAGCTTATACCGCGGTTACGTGCGGCGTAGCTATGCCGGTGTAGTGATAGCATACCCAACTATGGAACGGGACGTTTGGGCTCAAATCCGGGGTAAGTCAGTTTTATTTAAACCACTAATTTATTATATTTCCTGCTCTTCTGTTCCATGGGAACACATTGATGGATTAGTTATTCTAAGGCAAACTTGTACTTGATTTGCCTTCGCCGTGGTGGGAAGGGGAACCTCTTAGATTTCCCCAATGTGTCCGGAACTGGATTTTTGTAATATAAATGGGGGACCAGCTTTGGTCCCATGTCCTTCAGATTGTCCTTCACTGGCGACCAGTTGTGTCCTTATATATCGGAAAACCCGAAGGCCTGTTCTCCTTTCGGAAATGGCTTCTGTGCCCTTTCCTGAAGGTCACGCTAGATACTTAGCTATTTTTGTGGTAAGTCAGGGGCAAAAAGTGCCCGATAACACCTCGAACTCGACTCAGTGGTAAGAGAACTCGAACCCAACCCAGTGGTAAGGGAACTAGAACCCGACCCAGTGGTGATAGAACTCGAATCAGACCCAGTGGTGATAGAACTCGAATCCGACTCAGTGGTAAGAGAACTCGAACCCGACTCAGTGGTGATAGAACTCGAACCCGACCCAGTGGAAGGAAACTTCGAAATCGACCCGGTAGTAAGGGAACTCGAACCCGACCCACTGTTAAGAAACCTTGAATCCGACCCAGTAGTGATAGAACTCGAATCCGACCTAGGCGCAAGAGATTTCTTGGCCAGTGGCCATGAGAGTAACCCGCCAGTCCAAGTATCTGACACCAGGTCCTCAGTAACCCGTTTGTCCCAGTATCTGACACTAAGTCCTCAGTAACCCGCCTGTCCCAGTATCTGACACTAGGTCCTCAGTACCCCACCAGTCCAAGTATCTCATACGACGTCCTGCAATAGCCTACCGATGCTTTGATGAAAGGTCAATAGGTACGGTGACATTACTTGCATGGAACATTCAGTGAAAATAACAGTTCCTGCAACTTCCACCAGGCAGGAACGCAGACATTGGATGCATTGATAAATAATATATTTACATGGTTGTCAATCTTGTCGCTTTGTCGCGGGTGCCAGGAGGGGTCCCTCCTGTAAGGTGAGTCATGAATCTTCGGTCGGTGCTTGGATTCAAGACAGCTCACTGCAGCAGCCTGAAATCTGACATCAGTATTCCAATCGTTTTGATTTTGTATCGAATGTATTAATCGCATCACATGTTTCGTAAGTGATATCACATTCGTCAGTGGCCAAACTAGACACAAAAATTAAGCTCTTGAAGTTTGCAGAAGGCGTGCTCGAAGACCCCAGATCGGCTCACCAACGAGCGGGCAGTGTTGGATTCATTAGTTGTCGTCGTGACCGCTAGGGGAAGTCAATGAGCCGCGTATCACCGAGCATGGCGTACCGCGAAGCACAGGCATTCAAACCATCAAATTGATCGAACAAAATCGAAGCCAGATCTGTTGCTTTGACCAAAAGATACAAGATAGCTATAAACGCTCCTATTGTTCGCGGTAACTATTTGGATGGCTAATTTGCCTTTCTCCCAGCCTTATTCTGACTCACGTGACAAAAGCCATATCACGCCTACCTACGTCGCTTTTACATCACACATAAACGCCTCACAAAGTAGTTAGCACCAGAGCAGGATTCAGCGAGAGAATCTGTCGCTCTCCATGGTGGGGTTTTGATCCCCATATCCGGATCGCCCCTTTACAGCTCGCCCTTGGTAGCCTTGTAGACTCCGACCCTGGCGGCGGCTCTGGTCTCGCCCTTGCTGTTGCGGGCGATGCAGGTGTAGGTGCCGGTGTCGCTGGGCCTGAGGTTGACGATCTGTACCCATCCGGTCACCATCAGCTTCTCAGGTCCTCCCCGGGTTTGAATGGCCATGTTCTCACGGTCGCCTGCCGGAACAAAACGGAGCATGTGTCAAAGGGCCGCCGCTTTCAGGGGACCAAAAGTTGGCGCAATTTGAAGAGATCAGTGGTAAAATTGAATTGTCTAGTTAGTGTAGGCTGGGACCGGTGAACATCCCAAGACTGCAAAATAGGCCATAAAATGGGCTGCAAATCGGGATGTGCTCACTTGTTCGTCAATCTTAACTCAAAACGCCTTCATTAGCATGTATTGGGCTCAACTTCCCCCAAAACCCTTTAAGACTGTTCTTGAAGCTAATTCTGATCTCACTCATAATTTGCAACATGTCTTTCATTTCTGGTATTCACTTCAAAAATCTGGTACCAAAATACAACGGTTTACAAATCTACTCTGATCCTTCATATCCTTTGGGGAGACCGAGCTCGAATTGTGTCAACATGTTTCGCTCCAGATGCAGCCTTGGTTTGCAGACTTCCGAGGCAGACTGCAGGAGAGGTGACTTCTCAATGATAACACGATCAATTGGAGCCATCTGGCCGCGGGCAGGGGTGTCAACAGGAGACGAATAAATCTAACTCTCCATTTCACTGATCATGATAGCCCTGTCAATATAAAATCACCACACAATTGCTATGAATGCGTAAGATATATAATTCCGGAAGTTCATTTTAATTCTTCAATAGTCCGATAATTAGGTCTACTTCTCGATTATCCACATTGACGGCGGAAAAAAGACTTGGTCCAGTCAATAATCATCCAAATACTAGCTCCCCACAGAAAAGAGTATGAAAAGCAGACTGAGTCAGACCCGCTTTGTAACCTCCCCCCTGACCCCGTCCTGCAGTGCCTGGAACCGGGCGGGCGAGCGAGGGCGGGGTGAGATCACAGCCCCTCCGAACGCGATCCTAGCTGACGTCAGCGACTGCGGCCAGGCTCCGCTCCGACTTCTGCTGTGGTCGTGCAGCCGTACAGCTGGCTCACCCAGGAACTTTATTTTCAGCAAACATCAGTTTTGGGACGGCTGATAGGATCAGATTGCCAATGTACATAGGTGTCGTCAATGAAGGTAGTGAAATAAATTTCATGGGCAACATTTGCATCCATGATTTAGCAGAATCCAAGAGGAGACCAAATAAGTACTGTCCTAGCCAATTCATGGACGAGTTCTTTCAGTGTGCTGGTTTGACGCGCATCCATATTCTTATACAGCATCGTTGTGAAAAGCTTGTGGTCTCAAGATATAGCAGCATTTAACGATTCTGCCCCCGTTTAACGTTGCAAGCAACACCGGCGTTGCAGTGCTAGATCTTAACGGCTTTGGCACCTGCTACGGCATGGTCTGAAACCAGTGAAGGAAATCCTCTGACATCATAGGCCAGCAAGGTTTTGCCAAGACACTTCCAAGGTTTTAAAGACTGCTTTAAAATTCTCCAGAATTTATATGAAGGCCTATTTTTTAAAGTTAGGTAGGTACTTTGAGAGACATTTGCTCGAAGCTTTTGGTGTCAACATTAACAACAAAAGTGGAAACAAGAGTACCACATTCTAACAGCTTTGTTTTAACTAAGCGCGTTGTGCTCCTTGGCCCCCCGTCGGTGACACACTTTTGTCCGCTGGTGCTGTCCGCAGCCTCACGCGGACAGAAGCGTTATCAGACGTCCTGCGCAGTGGCACTGGTGCCGTTCAAATACCGCCGCACTGAGCGAAAACGTGATCGTATGTGATTAAATACGGTTGGATGGGATTTATGGTTGTTGTTCCGGTTTTCCATGCATCTTCCCGCAGATGAAAAAGTGACGAATCGTATAGGGTGAGCATTGTCAAGCTAGCGGTATTTCACGAGTTGACCCTGTGCGCTGCAGTTGAGTCTGCGTCTGGCGGTGCGGCGGCCGCCTGGGCGGGGGCGGGGGTCTGTCGCGCCTGACGGTGCCGCCATGGAGCTGGAATGTAAACAGACGGGAGCGTCTGTTCAGAGGAGCTGACGACTGAGGTCACCATGAGACAGACGCCGACATCAATCCAGAAAACTCGCTACATGTCCGGTGGAAAACACAGACGCCGCAGACTTGATTTTTTGGACTTGTTCAATAAAACTTTTAATAAAAATCGACTGGCCTACACAACTATAGCAGTCACACTCTGTGTATTCAATGTAAATTCGGGCCACCGATAATATATAAATTCACACTGAGCGTCATACCGCTAATGAAGCAAATAAACGACGACTGAGAGGTGTCTAAAACTTCAGCCGAAAAAGCCAAAACTAGGGAGCGCGATTTTGTCTGGGCGGTCGGTGGCCAGCTGGCCCGGCCGCGCCTCTATCGCCCCTGCTTCCGGCGGGGCAGCGCCGCTCGCTCGCCCTGGCTCACTCGAGGCCGCGCTGTGTTTGGCCAGTGGCAGAGGCGGTTCTAGGCACATTGCGCAGTTGCCGGTGATTGGGGGTGCCTTTGCTCCTTGAGGTGGGCCGGCTCCCCATTTTCCCACTTTTTTCGAATTTGTTTACAATTGCAGTTGATTTGAAACAGTATATAGAGGATTAGCCGGGAACATGCTACAGCGCAGCAATGTACAACAAAATGGACCAAATCAGAATATACATTTGTCTTCGCTGTAACAGTCTACGGTCAATGTGAGCTTAATATAGGCTCACCGGCAGCCCCACGCCCCACATCCGACTTCCCTTAATTCTTGTTTGAAGCTAATGAATGTTCTTGGCCATTCGCCCATAAATAGTATAAACATGAGGGAGAAAGCTGACTTTTCGAGAATACAACAGCATTGCTCCCAATGAGCTGTATTGACCCAGACTTACAGAATATGTAGGTACCTATATGACACGTTTTACATGAGTAATATACTCAACAAAGATTCAAAGAGCACTAAATAGAAACCACATGTTATCAAATGATTTTTAACTTCAGTATAAAATAATTCGGATAATTTTATAAATCCTAAATGTCATGTCTCGGAGGTCAAGCAAAAATCAGGCAGTATCATTGGCCTATGTTTTGCTCATACTGCCTCGCTATCGCGAATAATGCTCCGTCCTGCTCTTCAGTAGTTTTTAATCGGACTGAGCTGTAATAAAGCTTGCATGAATATAGCGAAATGACAAACTTAATACACTGACCAGTTCAATTTCGGCTGTGGGGACTGTAAACTGTTTATGGTTGGATGCAAACAAAAGACGAGACGTGTTTCTGCCTAGCTTCTGGTGACAAATAGGGACCTGTTGAACAAATAAATAACCCAAAGAAGACCAAAAAGGCCAACCTGTCCATTGATAAGGACCAACTTGTGAGTGGTCCAATGCGTCTAAAAATGTATAAATGCATGTGAACTTTACATTATCACTAACATGAGAAAAACACAAATTATTGTGATTAATCATTTGTCTGCACTTGATATATGCTGTTTAATTTGTAGCATGTCATTCATTGATTAACCCGCGCCCCACCGGGGGTCCGGCGCCACCTTCGCCCCACCGGGGGGCCATCGATGGCCCCCTCTAACTCCGAAAATATGGGCGTTAGCGCAAATTTGCAAAGCGCAATAGAAAGCTTGTGTGAATTCAGTAAGAAATTACTTCGCATGTTTTAGTGCTCAGGTCAATGGTTTGACCTCCAGAGGTCAAATTAGGTCAAGATCGGCTATTTTCACTCAAATATGCAATGATTACGCAAACTGGGCATAACTCTTATGTCATTAGAGCTATTGAGGCCTGGTAAAGTAAATTTCATAGCAAATTGCCAGTACTTTTCCGCTATGTGGAACGTAAAGACCTCCTGCCAGTGGTTTGATCTCCAGAGGTCACCTCGTGACCTAATATGACCTGAGGTCACAAAAGGTCACAAAGTGACCTTGCCGTATATCAAATGAAAGCCAGTGACAAGACAAACACGATGGTGTTTGTTTCACCGCTCTAGCTTAATTAGGTCAAAGTTATTGCCAAAATACTGTTTTTGACCTCTGGTGACCTTGGATGACCTTGGAAAAGTCAAAGGGCAAATATGACCCCTGGGATCCGTGAAAGGGTGCCCAAAAACGTTGTTCTGAGCAGTCTGAGTATTTGCAATCATTTTTGTGGCTTTTATATCATGAAACAACTTCTCCCTATGCTTTTCCAATGGGAGAGGTCGCCTCGTGACCTGACCTCAGGGCACGAAATCGAAAAATCCCGGATATACGCCTTGTAGACCCTGGAGGGGTTATGAAGTGTAGGAAGTTTCAAATCGATCGACTTTGAAATATAGCTCTTACAGAGCTCTAAAGTGAAGTGAGGTGACCTTGGTTGACCTCGTCTGGTGACCTGACCTTGGGTGACCCGGGGTAAAAATTTCAGGGATGATTGGAAAATGATGTAGTGAGAGGTAGGCCCTCAACTGCGGTGCTGCGCCTCGTCGTTTTTCTGCTATCCCGGAAAACCCTTAGGGGGCATCGATCCCCCGGTGGGCGAGGGTTAATATTCCACACTACGCAGATATGGTACGGTGAAATGATATACCCCAATTGTAAAAAACAAACTAGCTGGGAGAATGCTTTACAATTTAGTTAAGACCAGTAGATAATGCTTGAGTTTGGCGTTGTTGGAAACAGCGCAGACACAGAGCGCATGTTCCAGAAAGAAAAGAGAAAACTCTTACTATTCATGTGATTTTGGCTCAAAACTATGCCCTACGGGACGGGATGACTCTCGGCTCTGAGTCCCTGCCTGCTGGCGCAGGTCTCCCGAAAAAGTCTCGACGGCCCCCTGAGTAAAGTATGATCTAGTGTCCGCAATCCTTCCTCCAGGGTGGAATATGAAGAGTTAATATTGCCCTTTCAATTTTAAAGGTAATAGCACCCTTTGTAAGGGAGTGCAGGGACAGTCAGGTTGCGCTTTATGCAGGGGACCAGCAAGAGCTTGAACACGATATATTTGCCTAAAATCAGGGGGCACCCAGACCCAGGGCTGTGGATTTCCAAAAATCATTAGGGAGTGCCAAAGTTTGAAAAACTAAATGACCACCATATGAAATGATATAGCATAATATAACCTTTGTTTCAGTCTTTACATAGTCTTTAAAATGCTGAAACAGATGAAATATAAAATATAAAGCGCATTTTAGCACTAACTCGGCATTTCATTGCGGGCGCCCGGATACCCTAAGAGATATAAGTTCACATTCCTGCATAGCACCGCTCATTAAGATCCGAGCAACGAATTTTATTATTGCATACGCATCAAATGTCAGCTGAGCGTGTATGTCACACGTACCGTTTGTGCGTGTTGTATGTCTGATAAGAATGTCAATAATTAAAAAAGCTGCATAATGTACCCTTATTCCGGAAAATACTAAGTACTCGAAATCAGTACCTGCAATGTTGTCCCGCAAGCATTTCACATACCTAACGCATTTGGTGAGCTCATGTTTATCCAGTGCTATCGGCACCGCACGTTGCACAAACACCTAACCCATATATCTACCCAGGCGCACAAAATGTCTCCCGCGCCTGTTCTCCTCCCTCAGTCTAACAGCAGGCACAACCACCACCATTCTCAACAACACGCATGTAGGTTACAATCCGCCACGCGACCCCTCCCCACCGATGCTTGAGCTCTGCGTCGGCGGTGCCCGGCGTGACCTCTAACCTCTGTGCCCCGCAGGCAAACGGCACCCAGCGGATGGCGGTCGCTGATTGACGGAGGCGCGTTCACTTGTATTGCGAGAAATTCAGACGAAATTTTACTTAAAAATTATGGATCTTTACACAATGGTCTACGAGATATATGCACATTACCTTTTTGAAACATTCTTAGCATGTTTTGCTCTCTATTGGATTGATTATCTGCTCCACCGTCCGAGGCAGGTCTTCGGTACAGGCGAGACGACGGCAGAGTCAGCACAGGCTAGCCGGCGGCCGAGTTCGCTGAAGTCGGGAGTGTCACGAGATGGGTTTCTACTGGGTGGGGAGGAGTGGGGCCCGGCCCGAAATTGACCATCAGGAATGAGGAGATAGATGGTTCTCTGACTATCTATCAAGGTCGAGAACTGGTTTAAGCACAAGGCTTTAGGTTTTTCGCTGTCAATGGAAAATTGACATTCATTAACGAAGTCCCTGACTGTATATATCAGAAAGTACTGGATGAGCTGCTAAATCAGACGCCAGGGGACTCCTCAAAGCGCGATAGGACGTCTGACCTTACCAGTCGCTGATAACAGCGCAGCCTAGCAACGGAGCGCACTGGCGGTTCCAGGGGGTGGAAAATTGCCCCTCCTCGCAAACCCCAGATTTTCCCCGATTTCTTCCAAAACTCCGTTTTTCACAACTCTCAATCCCGTTTCCCCCCGCCCACCAAGCGGTCTAGAGATGCCTCTGGCAGAGTGTAAATATACCCGCATACCGACATCGTTATCGCATCAGACTAGGCAGCATCAGTCTCAGTCGACGATAGTATCGGGATTGGGGCATGCAAGGGAATGCATCTTTCAATTCACAGCAGATATTAATCATTTCCACGGATAAAACGTATCTCTGGATCCAATTTATAACACCATGTTTCCACTGAAAGCCTCGGACAGATATCCCAATAACTGGGCATCGTACAAAGAGATCACTCAACTCAATATGACTCATCACTCAATATAACCCATTGGCTCATACATAACTCATGTATAACTCAAAATAACTCATTCTAAAACCGGGATAATTTCCACATTTGTTTACTTTCCCCAACGCAGACCAATATTAACTCAATATAACTCATCGACTCATATAACTCATTATAACTCATTCTCAAACTGGGATGCACGTAGTGATCACACTTTCCAATGTGAATTAAACTCCATCCATGACGGTTTTTGGTGACCGGCCTCATTTTCAATGCCCGACTAACTCCGGCATGAAGCCAATGCAGTTCACTGTTATGTCGAACTAGGTATGGGCCAAAATCACGGCCGCATCAGCTATCGTGCGTGGAGAGGGCGTAGTTGGCGGCGGCGCCGGGCGTACCCAAGCACGGCACGACATCAGGGGCGTAGCCTGGCCGGCCGAGCCCTGCTGGCGACCGTAGAGAGTAGGTGGCAGGGGGCCAGTGTGAGACCAGCTCACACGCCCCCTCCCACCGTGACTGAGCAACACGGGGGGCGGCGGGACACGGGCGCGGCGCGGCGCCGGCGGCCAGTCAGGCTGTCAGTTCCCGCCTCACTGAGCGGTCAGGGGAGCATGCCGACCACAGGAAAAGGCGGTTGGCGCTATTTGACTGGGTTTCAAACTACAATTGGACCGTTTTGTACTAGGACATGCTTGTGTTGGTATATCCAGGTAGAGGTCACAAACATTTTTCCTTCCCTCAACTTTTTAGCGCCTCCCCTCTCCTCTTTAGGAAGTTGCCTAAGAAGAAAATGGATTGCAGACTCTAGCATGAGAGGACAGGAGACAAATGCGTCAGGATGGATGGGTATCACACTGGGATAGATATTACCAATAACTTATTCGTACCTCAATGACTACCAGTCGCAGCATTGAAGCAAATGAATGCACTGAGAACAAAATACTAAGGTATTTAGTGGATTCCAGAGACTTTTCCAGCTACGTTGATAAGATCGTATTGTTCTGAACTCCGTATCCTGGACTTTGCTGTCGAAAAAGCTTCCCCCAAGTGGATTTGTTTTCGATCAAAGTTTACCTTGGTGCTGACAGCAACCATCTTACATCAACAAGCCAGTACCCGGGAGTATTTTGAGCCCAGGATGCTTTATTGCCGAGGTTTTGCATGAAATCGATGTCGACATCGACACTGAGTCGACTCCAAATCTGGTCTTCGTTTTTCGTATGAATCTTGACAAAGCATACCGACTCTTATCTTGAAATATTCTGTAGACAAAGGTGGTTCATCCAAAGGAAACAGTTGACTGGAGTCGATTCTGAACTTCGCAAACGTTCCCAAAGCACCGTTTGGAAGCATACAAAATGTGTATTTTGACCCCGCGGAGCTGTTCGCAGTACACATTGTCTATTTTGAAGCCCCAGCGCCGTTCCTGAGTACACATTGCGTATTTTAATCCCGCGGCGGTATTCGTAAGTACGCAGTGTGCATTTTGCCTGCGGGCCTTGTGACCTATTTTTGCATTTCCAGCCCCCGCCTGTATTTGATACGTCCAGTGAGGTCACGTGACCGACACAGCTGCAGCTGCTCCAAGCAAGCAGAACATCTGGGGCCGCGCCCCCGACCAGCCGCCTATCAATTTATTTCCGTTCTTATCGTTCTTATCCTACAGAAATAGTTTATTCCTGTGTTAATCGTGCAGAAAGTTTTTCCGTGGTAATCCTGCTCAAACAGTGTATTCCCGTGTCATTCGTTTCGAAAACTAGCATGACACTGCCTGCATTTCACTCCTCGAATTCAGGACTTCCGCACAAAATATATTTTACAGTGAACTGACTTTTTCAATGGCGCCAGAGTGCACTTGGTATGCATGCACAGTGGAACGTCATACTTTCCGCCATGTCAGCTCAGTTCGAAGCGGCGCCGCCAAGACGTGGTGGGTCGGGGGAGGGGAGGGGGAGATGCGTGGAGAACACAAACCAGGTCAACCCAGCTGTCAGGTGGACGCGCGCTGAGGAAGCGCCAGGTGTACGGCCGAGGATCAAAGGACACGAGCGCCTTTGATCGAGTTTTATCCGATGTAGCTCATGCATTTCCCACCGGGGAAGCATACTGGAATTGCTGATAGGAAGTAAAAGTCATCTGCGACGACAATAACAACTTTGTAGGAACCAATGACTATAAATGGGATTAAGCATTTCGATCGCATCTCTCAGTTTTTAAGTTCTCGCGAGGCTTAGGGAAATTGTGCATTTTGAATCCCCTCACCTTGTATATGAATCCTGAATTGCGTACGAATTTTGAATCTCCCCTCCGGGATTCGACTATTCAGAATCAGACTGAAATGACATGTCTGATGCACGCGTGGATGCCGCGAGAACGTGGCGCTATCGTCTTTTAAAGAACCCTCTCTGGTCATTCCGCCTCCCCCACCCGCCAAACGGTAGGGTAATATTACACAAATTCCCCGTACCTTTCCATAAGATAACCTAATTTCCAACTATTTCCATTTGAACTAGCCACTTCCCCGATCAGCCGTGTCCTGCCCAACCAAAAAAGCTTCTCAACAGAACAGTACCGCTTCAATACAGCTTCAAATGAAACAATACAGCTTCTCTTCTGCCACCTCTCCCCCTTACCACGCAGTGCGGCGGTATATGTGTGCCTCCTCAGCCGAGCAGGGTGACGGTATATCAGTGCCTCCCCTGTACCCTATCGCTGGTCAGTGAGACAGTGCATGTGTGCCTCCTCTGTACCCTGGCACTCGTCATGATAACATTGTTTGAGTGCCTTCCCTGTTCTCCTCCTCACTGGGCAGTGTGACAGTGTATGAGCGCCTCCCCTATTCTCCCCTCAGCGGTCAGTGTGAGAGCGTATGAGTGCCTCCCCTGTTCTCCCCCTCAGCGGTCAGTGTGAGAGTGTATGAGTGCCTCTCTTGTTCTCCCCCTCAGCGGTCAGTGTGATAGTGTATGAGTGCCTCCCCTGTTCTCCCCTCACCGGGCAGTGTGACGGTGCGGCCGTCCTCGCCTGTCTTCTCCCAGTGCACCTCCGGAATGGGGTAGCCCAGCACCTCGCAGTCGATGACCAGCTTGTCTCCGAGCTGTTCGTGAGCGTCCTTCGGGCCACTGGCAATCACCGGAGCTGTGCAAACGGTAGCAAGTTACAGTCGGCACAACATACACTGGATGGTGATTTAATGCCGAGAATTGTCAAGTTAAAACACCCGTCGATAACATACAGAAGAGCTTCATGAAGATAGCTCCATCATGTTATGCCAACTGTGAGTGAAATGTCCAAATATAGATAGTTACCCTCCCCTCCCCTAAAATTTGAAGTGGTCATATGAAAAGCGCAGGCTGTCTCTTATACACTGCTTTCACAATCGCATGCTGCCTTCTTCATAGTCTATGGCCTAAATCCACTTAATCTATGGTCTACTTTTTGTACATAGTTTCAAGAACGTCGATCGCAATTTCCAGGGATATCACAAACGCTGTAACTACCAAATCACATTAAAATTATCAAATTCATATTCATCGCCTTGGTTAATTATGACGGAAGTAAGTCGTTCCAAGACAGACACGTGACCAGTCTGGCTCACCGGTTTCGCAGGGTCCCCATTTCTGGACCTTGGGTGCGTCTGCGGTGCCGTTCTTGTAGGAGACCTCCATCAGCTGACACAGGTTCTGGTAGGTGAGCCCGTCAGATCCACACACCATCTCCTGCTCCTTGCACACGCACATGGCGACCCGCTGGAAAGAAACGCAGCACGTCAGAATTCAGTGGAAAATCAAACTGAAACTTTTGTATTTATTTATGTATGTATTAGGGCCACTCCCAACAGGCACACTTGTCCAATTACAGGGAGTATTCACGTGGGTGTTTAAGGATCCTCTCCACCGGGTCAGATCGGACACGGAAGGTGGTTTCCCGCCGTGGGGATTGAAGCCACGTTAATCCATGCTATCCGATCCGAAGACGGGCAACGAAAGCACTGGGCCACCCCGGCCCCCCAGTGAACTGAACTTGAACTGATATTAATGTGTACTTCATTAGTCGGTGTTCAGTACCTTCATGAGACGGTGTGGTTGACACAGACAACAATTTTGTGATAAGTGGGCATTTTCCAAGCTGTTTTAGTCCCCTTGGTAAATTGTTTCCTGTAAACAAGGCCATTATCAACTTAGTTTTCCCTGAAGGGGACTACAGCAAAAAATGTGACCTGATCTGATGACACCCAAGAGGAAGAGGGAAGAAGCCAAAACCAAAATTCAACAGTTGTCTGAGAAAACGTCACCTGGGCATTTGTCTAAACACGTTGCATGATATTTGCATACGTTGATGACTAGGATAGTAGACTAAAATGATTGGTCGAGGGTCGCAATTGTGGGAGGGGTCGGTACACTCTCACTTTCGATGCCCATGCTGATACGCATGATTGTGAACTACTACCGAGCGCGGGGCTACTGCAACTGCTGGAACAGGAGTTGGTTTCATTGATTATGTATTTGCTACTTACTGCGGTGCTAAAACATGCCGCACTGGGTGTGCGACATAACGGCCCTTCCTAGTGAAGCGGTGCCTCAGGTGATGGTGACAATACGATCGGGGGTGGGTTTACAGATATTAGTTCATAGGGTATAGTGGGCTGATGCCAGTGGCGGATAAAAGGGAAGCTATAAGAGCTCAAGCCACCCCTCCGCCAAATGCCAGAATGCGTTCAGTAAATGCATAGCTGGAGGATATTCCGAGGCGATGGCGGGGAGGCTCGAGTCCCCTAGCTCCCCCACCAAAATGAGGTGCTGGATCCGCCAGTGCTCCCAAGTCACTTCTGATCAATTTTGTATTTGTTCATTGTTAAAAGGGAAGCCGAATTGCGTCCTGTGATTTTGTGTGGGACTTTAGATTATTTTAACCCACTGTAAGAATCATCTGCAGTCACACTCAACATCACAGGATGTTGTTCACCTAAAACCTGTGATGTTGAGTAGGACTGGAAAGCATTTTGACCCAACGTCCTAGCTTGTGTTTTAGAATTCCACAGAAGATGAGCCTGATCTTTTCGAAACGATGTAAGAAGAGATAACAGGATGCGTTACGAATGACAAAAGGAAGTAATTCGAAGCCTCACTTTGTCGATGACAATCAGTAACGACGCGCAAGATTTTCTTCAATTGAGCCTGGCTGCTTCCGAAGGACACAGCCTTTACACATCATTGGACAAGTGGGGGCAGTCTCTGCGGTGCTGCTGCAAGCCTGACTCAGGGACATTGCTGATGGTTGGCCAAGGCTTTCGTGATGGTTGGCCAAGGCATTGCTGATGGTGACGCCAGTACAACTGGAATATTGTTGCAGATAAAAACTATTCATGGACGAGAGATACTTCAAGAGGAGCGGAGAATAAAAAGAGCAATACAGGCAACTATGGAAACCCGATCTAAAGACCTGAAACTATGGAAGCCGATCTAAGTCTATTTGACGATTACGTCATTGTCTTTGCTGAAGCCCACGCGGTTCCGGAGTGTGTTTGACAGCATCAGGATACTGCGATGCAGTCACTCTTGAGTGGGAGGTGGGAGGGGGCAGCATCTGCAGCAGGCCCTCAGGCACAGTTCACCCCCTCCCCTCCCATGTCGCGGGAAATCACTGTCAGTGAGGCGTCATACGATCCGGGCTGCACGGGGCTCGCCGCGCCGCTGCAGGCGGCAGCCATCTTGGCTGTGTGCTGAGCAGACAGAGACTTCATTGCTGTTAGTGAGACTGGAAGATCGGATCTCTGTTGAAGCAACCCCTTGGACCCGCAGGCCGCCTCTACGGAAAATGGGGACAGCCTGGGCATGAATAGTGAATTCTGGCGGGACCTAAACGCAAAGAATAGGCCACCTGAAGCTGGTTTGTTCCACCGAGCCGCCCCTGAAATTGAACCAGCTGCTCCCCGCATACTTCAACATGGACCGCCCTTATCCACATTTGGCTGCCCTCTTCTTTGTGACATTGTGACATTATTTCCCGATTGGCCGCACTTTCTGGCTCCGGGGCGCTCCGCTACAACATGGACCGACTAAATTCGCTTTTGGTCGCCTTCTGCATGATTGCGTACCCCGTTTTTACAACTGGCCGCTTTTTAAGCTTTGATGCGCCCAAAATTAACCTGCGTCGCACCGGGGGTCCGGTGTCACCTTCACCCCAGCGGGGGGCATCGATAGCCTTCTCCAGCTCGGAAAATATGGGGGTTGGCACAAATCTGCGAAGTGAGTTAGAAAGCTCGCGTGAATTCAGTAAGAAATTACTGCATGTTTAAGCACTCGGGTCAATGGTTTGACCTCCAGAGGTCAAGATAGGTCACGATAGGCTATTTTCACTAGAATATGCAATGCTTAACCTTCGCCCGGGTGGGGGGGTCTTTAGACCCCCTCGGGTTTTTCCGAAGTGACCAAAAACGGCGGCGCGCAGCGCGCCAAACTTGGTCTAGCTGTTCCTTCATCATTTTTACATCTTTCCTGAAAATTTTGGCTCAAGGTCATATCAGGTCAGGTCACCAGGTCGGGTGAAGTGACCTCACCTCAAAAATACTTAGGACGACATAACTAAAAGAAGGGTTAATCGATCAAGTTGAAACTCATACCACATCTTGGGCCCACCAGGAGCTACAACATTTGTTCGGGATTTTTGATATTGGTGACCTAAGGTCATGTGCAGAGCATGACCTCCCCATTGACAATGCATGGGGAAAATCACGAAATGAGCTTTTCTCAGTAGTATGGATGGAATCAACTTCAAACATCGGTTGCGACTTGCTCTTAGCCCATTTCTGAAGCTGATACCAAAGTTTTGACTTGTGACCTTTAAAAGTCACCTTAGGTCAAATAAGCATTTTTGGTGTTTTTTCTATAAATTTTGAATAAACTAAGATAGAGCTTTTATTTTGTCACCAAGTGTTTGTATAGTCACTGGAAGTCAAATGATATCATCATGACTATACCAGGTCAGGTTGGGTCAGACCGTTGACCTGGGTCAGGTCAAATTCTTAAATTTGACCTGGCATAGAATATCATATATCATTCGATTCGTATTGACGAGAGGATTGCAATGGTGCATAAACTATGGCTGTATCTTGTTTGGTTTGGAAGCTATTGGCGAAAAAGTAAACGCCCTTATGCATGGGTGGCTGTGGACATTCCCAAGAATATGCCCAATATTTAGTGACCTGTAGCTCCTGGGCTTTGACCTGACACGAAAATGAATGCCACTGTAATGAGCACATCTCAGAGCTTTCGATGGTGTTAGAAAATGTTTCTGGCTATCATAGTTTCTGAGATATAGGAGGTTTTCTTAGTACACCTCATATTAGGATTTTGACCTATTTTGACCTCTGGTGCCTTGATATTGACCTGCAGAAATGACCGGTTTTTCGATATCTTTTAGGCTTTCGTTGCCGTTGCTTTTTTGTCTCTTAGTTTTTGAGATCGTGGGGGTTTTTGCCCCGGCAGGTGGCTCGTCGCCAGGGGCGGGTTAAGAAAACTGGGTATAGCTCTTATGCCATTAGAACTTTTGAGATCTGGTAAAGTACATTTGATAGGAAAATACCAGACCTTTTTCCGCTATGTGGAACGTAATGAATTCCCGCCAATGGTTTGACCTGCAGAGGTCTCCTCGTGACCTAATATGACCTGAGGTCGCGAAAGGTCAGAAATTAACATTGCTGTATATCAAAAAAAAGCCAGTGACAAGATATACACGATGATGTTTGGTTCAGCGCTCTAGCTATATTAGGTCAAAAGTTATTGTCAGAATACTGTGTTTGACCCCTGGTGACCTTGAATAACCTCGGTGTGGTCAAATGGCAAATATGGCCCCTGGGATCCGTGAAAGGGTGTCCCAGAACGCTTTTCTGAGCAAGCTGAGCATTTGCCATCGTTTTTGTGATTTTTAGATCATAAGACAGCTTTCCCCATGTTTTTTTAATGGGAGAGGTCACTTAGTGACCTGAACTCAGGTCACGAAATTGAAAAATCCCGGATATACACCTTGTAGACCCAGGAAAGGCCATAAAGTGTGGGAAGTTTCAAATCGATCAACTTAGAAATGTAGCTCTTATAGAGCTCAAAATTTGAAGTGAGGTGACCTTGGTTGACCTGGCCTGGTGACCTGACCTTACATGAACCGAGGTAAAGAATTGCAGGGATGGTGGGGAAAATGATTGGGGTGAGAGATAGAGCCCTCAACTGTCGTGCTGCGTCCCGTCGTTTTCTGCTATCCCGATAAAACCTCTGGGGGGGGGGTCATCGATGGCCCCCGGTGGGGCGAGGGTTAACACGTGAACCGGTCTCATTCATCCCCGGCTACCCCATACTTTGTGGTTGAGCTCCAGTATTTCGTGATTCATCCCCTATTCACCCCTAAGGCGGCTCACTGAAACATGGACTGCCCTAATCCACTTTTGGCCGTCCTCTAGTGCATGATTGTTGTGCTGTGTCACTGAAAAGTTGTCTCAAGACTACAAAGAAAAATCCCTACGTCACAGTTGATTAAAAACATTGAACGGCCAGCGCAAAGCAAATACAAAATTGCGCTTGCACCCCCCCCCCCAGCACAGATGCGCAAATCTCAAACAAATTCGACCTTGGGTAGAAAGCTGGGGATTTATCACAGTCCGTTCTAGGCAGACACGGTAAATTAGGCAATATTCAAAAGCCGTCCTTGGTGTAAAGTCGACTTTAGAAGGTAGTTCAGGAAGAGGTGACCTATTTTCAGATTTTACACCGGTATTTGACCAGAGACACTTTGAAAGATTCTCCCTTACACTGGCGGCAACTTTTAATTTTATTTTCGTCGGGCCTCTTTGAAACGACTTCGCAAACGCCCGAAATTAGTGTCGCAAAAGCGCTGATCATGAGACCAAAAGCTGCCCCCCCTAAGGAGGTTATTGGCCACCCCTAGGGATTTGCCAAGACTTATACATATAAATTGATGTAATCGTAGGTGGCAGTCTTCAGTTGATTAAAATAAAAATGGAACGCCCGCGCGAAGCAACTGCAAAATTGCGCTTGCCTCCCCTCCCCTTCCCCGCAGATGTGCAAATCTCAACAAATCGACCTCGGGTATGATTACGTCGAATTTCCATGATTACGTCGAATCTGACTAATTCCGGTATCTTAGTAGGCTAATAAAGCCCCAACCTGTATACGTTTCTGTCCAGTGCGCTTGTGATGATTCGGTCTTGAACGATCCTGACCCTGCTCCCATAGCTCCCTAATGCTCCCTAATCCACATATTGAGTGGATCTATTGTTTAGGTATGCCTTCTCACACTCACAGCCGCCGGCCATTTCAGTCAATCACTGTGAGAGGCAGTTGGAATCAGATCAATGTCATGAAAGCGGTGAGGAGGCAGCCCCTCCAACTTCGCTGATGAGGGCCCAGGCATCTGCTTCCCTAGCTTTGGGATGCCGAACGGCGATTTACTTCGAAAACAATTTTTTGTGGGTTTTGATTATTAAATTGTGCCACAATATTCAGCCCTCCCACATCGTGCATGTTCCCGTTTCTGACTCAGTTCCAGACTGTTTAGGGAGTATATCAGTTAATAACCCATTATAAACGTGAAACGCTTCCTTTAAAGGGAATGTGGCACCTTCATAACGTGATTTTAACTGAGATAGCAAGTTGTAAAGCAAGTAGGAAAACCCGGTACTCCTATGTAATTTGTCTTGGAACTCGATATTTCCGTAGAAAAAGCTAGACCTACCGACACCGCCCCTATCAGCCCGCCGGGTGGATTGTTGTGTCTGCTGGCGTGCGACTATGCTGACGTACGTGGATCGCCAATCAGCTTGAAGTTTTAGTTTGGTAGTGGTTGCCTGATCGTGACATATCCACAGGCTGTTTTTTTTTTCTAGAGGAACATTTAAAATCAAAATATTGGCTTATTGATTTTGAGAAATCATGGTGGTTTTTTTTTGGTAAAGTGCCTATTGACTAATTCATTCGGTTCCTTTAAAGCTACTTTCTATAAATGGTCGTGGCTACTAGACATACTTTTTTCAGTGCTGCTTTTTAATAGCTACCATATTTCAATTAGCTACGTATTCTCGCCAGCTGACGTCATGGATCAGCCATAAAAACGGAAAATTTCCCCACACTTCAAATTAAACCCAACATGTGCGTCATCTGGGGCCGGCAGCTGCCTCCGTTCCGCCGCTGCCGGCCCAGCCCCGCTGTGGCTTCTGGTTGCCAGCCGAGGGCTGGCGTCCTGCCACGGCGCTGCCACGTCGAACAAACATGTGGGCAACAACAGTGCGGAGCGTCAGTGGGCGAGGCCGGCAGGCTCAGCTCAGCACGCCGCACTGGTGGTCTGTGTGCCGGACCTCTGACCTGACTCCGACCAACCGCTGGAGGCTGCGCTTGAGCTTTCTGCGATTCTAAAGTTACGTTTCTTTTTCACGGATAAATATGATAAATATTTGGTTCACATTACGGAATCCGTTTCAACGGATGTAAAACCATGCTTTGGATTTATTCATACAACAACCATGGATTTGCTTTAGAAGCGCTTCTTCGCTTCGTGGGATTCGCCCCCAATCGACCAAATTTGGTACGTCCTTGGTTCGAAACAGGTATGTACATACATAATAATAATGGCAAAACATAAAAATACAACATTTAAACTGACACGAACCATTAATTCGGCCGAGGATGTTAAATGAGCCAGCAAAGAAACACGCCATGTGCCGATTTTAAAATTGGTGATTGGATAATTGGAAGATCTTGATACCTCTAATGCCCGGTTCACGCTTGGCAGAATCGGCCAATACGTCTCCTGGCCGACGCTTCAAAAGCACGTGTGGGGTGTCCCCAAAAATATTCACATATTCGGCCACATATTCTGCCAAGTGTGAATGGGCCTTCGGACCAGCAACTGGCGTCATTCAGGAGCCCTCTCAACAGTGGCGGATCCAAGAGGGGTCAAGGGAGCTTAAAGGGAATGTGGCACCTTGGTCGAATCCTGCAATTTAGTCTAATTAGGGGAACTTGTAGCCGAAAATCAAGGAGGCGTCCATGATTTCTCTAAAAGAAATGTACAATCACCTCAATATTTTGATTTTTAAAATGTTCCTCTAGGAAAAAATAAATATCTGCCTGTGGATGACGTCATGATCTGGCAACCACTACCATATTCAATACGCTTCAAGGGCTTCAATTGGCTGATAGTCAACGTGACGTCAGCATATGTCGTCACACCAATAGCCATGACAACTGTGGCCTGCTGCTAAGGGTACATGAGGGGTACATTTCAGGTAGGTTTTAGCTTTTTCTACGGAAATCTCGAGTTACAAGACAAATCATATATTGAGTACCGGGTTTTCCGACTTGCTTTACAACTTGGCTATCTCAGTTAAAATCACGTTATAAAGGTGCCACATTCCCTTTAAAGGGAGATACGCGAAAAAATTTTTATTGGCTGTATCAAAAGGTTACAAAAGTTGTTTCGAAGTCCTATTCTCATTTTTGCGAATTCAGCCTGCAAATGCCTTAAATTGCTCTCAAAGTCAACATTTCTAGACGACTTTACCGGTACACCTCATATCGATGTATATGACGTACACACGGCTAAGGCTATCAATTTTCTAAGAATCAGGTCATATCTATCCTAAGCAGTGATGTAGAACTTTGGACTACTACAGAAAAATACTTTAGAAAAACAACAGTCCAAAACTCTTTTGAACATAAATATAGGGCTTAAAAGAAATCACAATTAACCAATCAGAAGTCCAGGAATTCTCAAACCGGGGTCACGTGACCTATCTGACGCAAATGTTTTGTCAACCTGGGGCCGAAGCAAAAATGACTCAAGACCCGAGGTAAGAAACCGCTGAAGACTTGAGTAAATTATGTTTTTTTCGTTTCTAGGGCAAACTAATTCATTTTGTAGTTTTTAAAACTTTTTAAATTAATTCAAATACAAATACAGGAGAACAGACATTTGTATTATAAAAAACATTACTTTTCAACTTTAAATAGTTTTCGAAAAGTCAGTGATGGGTATGGGCATGGGTAAGTGATGGGCGTTTTATCGAAACTGTTAACCTATTTCGATAATAAGTAAGTGGCCTCCCAAAATTTTGCCGAAGATGCAAAAATAATTGATAGTTTCGTTATCAGGATTTTCAAATAGCAAGAAATCACAATAATAATTTTGCGTATCTCCTTTAAGGTCCCTGCCGAAATGTCCGAGCCCCTATAGTCAACACGCGCATTGACCGGGGGCGGGTATCAGCCCCTCACGGGTTTTTTGGAGATAGAATAAAAACGGCGGCGCGCCACCATACTTGCTACTCCTTTTGTTCATTTCTACAACATTGGGCAAAATTTTAAGGTTGGGTCATTTAGGTTAGGTCACAAGTGCAGGTCAAGTGACCTCACTTAAAAAAGCTTAAGATCGCATAAGTCATAACAGGGTGAACCTATTAGGTTGAAACTCATATCGCAGAATGGACCCACCGAGTTCTACAAAATATATTCCAGTATTTTTATATTTATGACCTAAGGTCAGTTACGAGCCATGACCTCTTCATTGGAAATACATGGGCCAATTGTTTAAATTGAACAATTTAATTATTGATAATGGTAGAGCATTTATTTTAACGGCATTAGGCATTCCTCATTCTTGCGGTTCTAGTAATATGCATTTTGACCCAATTCGACCTTGACCTGGCCTCAGATCAGGTCAAATCTTAAGTTCGACCTTATTTGACCTAGCATGGTCATATTATATATCCTTCAATTTGCCTTGCTGCGAGGATTCCAACGGTCTAAATTATTTGCTCTATATCTACTAGTTCAGATGTAATAACTGAAAACCTCCATCTACATGTTATCCCTGTGGTGGCATGCCTTGACCTCTAGTGAACTTAGATGTGACCTAAAAAAAACATGGTTCAAATGCTTCTTATAGAGCATTGAATGAGCAGTTATTAGCAGTTATTCAGTTATTCACTACCTAGCGTGGTTTTTTATCTTAGGGGTGGCGGGTACCGGCCCCCATGTCAAAGCGAAGGTGGCTCAGGCCCCCGTCAATACGCGAAATAACTATAGGTGTTCTGCCATTTGTGGGGAGGGCTTGAGCCTAACTAGCTCACCTTGTATCTGCCACTGACTACAAAGTGTAGCACGGCATTTTTTAAAGGAAATATCAGCGGGGGAGGGGACATTTCTTGTGCTGGCCATTATAGTCTTTTCAGGAAATGAAGACCCCATTTGGAAGCGTAGGGGGTGTTAATAAAACTTAGACGCCTTAGTAATAGAAAGATGTGGTCCTAATTTTTGTTTTATTCCATACTCCATAAATTATAGATTCTGCTTAGGACTCTCACCTTTTCGGCGGCAAAAGGCCAAACCCGAGTTAGAAAAAGCGCCAAAAAGTGGTCATTATTCTAACTGAAATGGCCAATAAATTATCAATGCTCACAAAACCAGCTTTGAGGCTAAAAAGACCCCTAACAGTAATCATAAACCCAAAGAAAAACGACTTGTATCGCTGTTTAGAACTAATTCAGCACCATCAATCATCTTGGTCACACCACTCCCCGCTAATATTTAATAATTTTCCTGCTTTTCCAACTGTGAATTTCTTGCTCTTGAACAGTGAGAAATTATGATTTTGGTAAGTGGGGGGAGGGTGTAGCCTCAGAGGCGCACTTTGTCATCAACTTTTCACCCAAAAGGTGCCTATAGTATCGCATCCTTCGCGTCCGGTTTTCGGTGGTTTTCGGTGGTTGTCACTTTTGTGGATCGTCCATCCCACCACCATAACAGTTTTTCTACTGCTCTGCTGCTTTTTTGGTGTCAGAACATCTTATTAAAGAGCGGAGAAGGCGAAAATGAGCCATATTTATGCAAGGATCAAACAAAAAATAGCTTGGGTCCCGGCTCCCAAAAAGGGCCAAAAGGCCAGATTCCATGGAAGAGCCAACCGCCGGGCCAAACACGACAAAAAAGGCCAAATTCGAGAAATTTACCCAGCGATGGCCAGCCTGGCAACCCTGAAGCTGCCGCAATGTATGTCAAATCAATAAACTATTTCTTATTTTCCTTTATGGGCGTGGCAAGGCAAGTAAATTCCCAATTCAAGTGTCAAACACATTTGGTTTATTATCTAAATCGAGACAAGTTTATTATGTACATACTTAGCATGGTGTGGGGCTGTTGCTGTCCCAAATATCATCTAGGGAATGAGGTTTTTGCAAAGAACCACTTTCGATAGGTGAGTTTTTGTTTATTCAGTTTTAAAGGGAATGTGGCACCTTCAAAACGTGATTTTAACTGAGAGAGCCAAGTTGTAAAAGCAGGTCGGAAAACCCGGTACTCCATATTTCAAAATTTGTCTTGGATACTCGATATCGTTCCGTATGAAAAAAGCTAAAAACCTACCTGACACCTAGCCCCCTCAGCCCCCCGTCCCCGAGCGGCCATTGGGGAAATTGTGAGTTCTACTGGTGTGACGACATATGCTGATCGTCACGATGAGCATCAGCCAATCGAAGCCCTTGAATCCGCGTTTCAAGTATTGGTAGTGGTTGTATATATTTCCGTGACATCATCCTGGTCCAGGAACTGCCATTGAATTTAACTTTTTGCGTAAGTGGAGTATATAAAATTTTGGGTATTATTTGTAAATCTGAACTGTTTTGTGAAAATCGTAAAACAGAGACAAGGGTTTGGAAATCTAAAAATACACAAAATGTATTTTGCCTTTCCTAAAAAACAAAACATTGATGCTTATTGTAACATGTTTTCAGAGAAATCATGAGTGGTTTCATTATTTTTGACTAAAAGTACGCCTAATTACAGGGTTGGGGCTAAATCATCCACGGATTCTGTGCAGAACCACTTTCGCTAGGTGAGTTTTTCTACATTCACCTTTAAGCAAGACTTGTCTTTTTACTGGGCGGCCAATTTCCCGGCACTGGGGGGGGGCATTTCAGCCGACTGGGGGCCAATTGGCCCCCAGGTTAACATGTAAAAGAATGGCCTGAGGTGTAGTAGGTGGCAGATGCAAGGTTAGCCAAGGGCGGATGCAAGGTTAGGCTGAGCCTCACTAGCTCACCTTGTATCAGTGACTGGCTCTGACGTTTTATCATGTTTTAACATTGATCTTCAAAATGCAACCACCCTCCTGCTTGCATCATTTTTCGTAATTGATGCAATCTTTGGCCCATTTTGATCAGGGTTAGAACTAAAAAAAAAACTAAAAAGTGACAGAAATTATTACGGGACAATATATCACCATAAATATAGTGTCGTTAATGCCGTTTATATGTTTGCGTTCGAGCCAGTTTGAAGGGGATGATCAAGCCCCCTTACCAGGGCAATATGGTTTTATTTCAAAATGCAGAGGTGCTTTTAAGTTCGTACAGTTTGTGTAGGTGTGAATCCTAGTCGGATCCAGGGTTGCCTATCGGGGATGAAGGCGCACTTTTGGACGACAAAATCTATCAGGTGGGCGCCAAATCCTATTTTGGGGCGCAAATACTCGCATCCCCGGGAATGTGAGTATCTGTGCGTGTTAAAACGCTGCATCTCTTTTTCTGGGGGATACGATATTTCAAGGTAAAGCCATTGACCTTTCAGGAGGTGACCAAGGTCGGGAGGGAGGGGGAGAGTTTCCTTGTCCGCTCCCCCTGGATCAGCTTATGATGTCAGTATTACTCTGTTGTAAATCATCCTTGCTATGTGCTACTTTTTACGTAAAATTGGGTTACCGCACGCTATGTATGTTCTTTGACTGATACATCATTGCTTTGGTATGCCTTACTGCTCATCTTGATATATTTATGATGTTCCTCCCGCTGCACGGCATAATCTACTATACTCATATATTTTATGCAATCTTTAATTGGTGTAGTCTTGATGCTCTTGACTTATTTCGCAGCGTAGCCGAAGTTTAAGTAATGTTTGGTCAGGCTGCTAAACCAGGTGAACTGACCTCACGTAAAAATTATGCAGACAGTATCCAGTCAGAACAGGAACGGGTCCCCGTGAATTGAACGGAGGACAGTGACGAATCAAAGGGGGGCAAAAAGGAGAGGAACATTTAAACCCAAACAAAAAAACTCGTGGCAACGCCACCCGGCTCCTTTTCAGTCTGTAATCAAGGTTTTGGCGCTTCAACTGAACCAGTCAATTTTAAACAGAACCAGTCAACTTCAGTGTAAACGTTGAGCCTTGCTTGGTCCCCTCGATATATAAAATCGTTTTTGTGTGAATGATCTTTGGGTAGTGAGAGCAAGCATCTATTTGCCACGTCTTTCACCCCGTGACGTTTTTTTGTGCTTTTCTTCTTTGGTTTGTTCCCCCAGACCTACCGGCTAGAACCGCTACTGGACGGGAAGGAGAGGAACAGTCTTTTGGATCTGGCCTCTTTCTGATCGAGCTTAGAATATATTTTTCCGAACGGAAACCAATTCCCGCCTAGATAAGGAGGTTTCTGCGGATTAAAGGGGCCTTTAGTCGTACGAGAGGGATAATACTAATTCCCAGCGCAAAGAATGAGAAGGATAAGACCATGTGTGATTCCTTACTATACAGGGAGGGATTGTTCGCACCTTAATGAGTAAAACTCTACGTTTTGAAAATATTAAATTGTCTGGTTCCTCGGATTTTACCCCGACCGTAAATTTTGGGAAACTGCGCAAATGAGCGAGCATAACATATCCCGATTACGGAGGCGCTCAGCGACAACGTTGTGCGGATGCCTCGCATGGGTGGATCTAGGATCATCGAGGAGGAGGGACATTGTCGAAGGGGGCGCCATTCGGACCAGGTGGGTACCAAGTTCTGTCTCGGTGGCGCCAATACTCGCATCTGGGAAAGGGTGGGGTGGGGAGCGACATTCTAGGGTGGCGTCATCGACCTTTCAGGTGGCGCCTTGAACAGTTCATGACCGGTTCAGGGGAGCTGAGGTTCGACGGGGGAACAAACACCCCTTAAACCCCCCCCCTTAGGTCCGCCCATGCTGCCTCAGAAAAATCGGATGGAGTGTTCGTAAACTAAGTTTTCGGGAGCGAAAGCTAGGCTCCTTTAAATATATCTTCAGCCACATTGACACTGCGATCCTCACCTTCCTTCCCTTCTTCTGGTTGGTCTTGACGACCTGGCACTCCAGGTTCTCTCCGCAGCGCCCATCTCCCCTCAGCCTCTTCCTGATGTTCATCTGCGGGTCGTCGCACTCCTCGCCCTCCCTCTTGCCGCAGACGGCGCAGCAGTTACAGAGGTCCATCACCACTCCTGCGTAGCAATCTGTGGCGACCGCGCACTGGCTGGGGTCACACTCTCCGCAGTCGGCCGCGCGCGCCCCCGCCGCCCAGCAGGCCAGCGCCACCAGAGCCAACCTCACCAACATGATGATGGAGCAGTTGTGGGATACGATGCTGAAGAAGTTGGTGGCGGTGATGTCGCCTGCGCTCTGCCTGCCGACGACGGGCGCTGACTGGATTCCCGCGCGCGGGGCTGCCGCGGGGCAGAGACGCCGCGCGGGGTGGGGTAGGGGAGGGGCGAACGCCGACGCCTGGCGGCGGCCTGCAGGGGGAGCGTGGGTTGGTGCTGCCGGCGCTGCGACCGGCGGCGGAAAACGCCGTCCTGCACAGACTCCTGTCCGTCGTTTAGATTAAGCAGGACGAAGATAACAAACTGACGGGCGAAGTCGGCCGCTGGCGGGGGCGGCAGGCGACCTCTGCAGACGTTGCGCCCGGCGCGGTGCCGAGATGACCCACTCAGTCGAAGGCCAGATACTTGATGCCGGACTCAGGCGGGTTTTCTGTCGTTACTTTGATGACAGAAAACCAATCACTTACTTGACAAGCCATCGTATATGTCAGGCGGGAAATGCTCAGTATAATCTCACCACGCACTGACGAAAATGTATAAGGGTGGTCAGAAATTCCGTAAAATAAGGACATAGATCCACAGCAAAATTTGCTGCGGAGTCTTACGCGGACAAATATAATTTATGTGCACTGTTTCATGTTTACCAGGTATGCACGCCGGAATAGGGGGAAGGGGAAGGCCCCATCCATTTTTATCACAAAATATTCCGATTTCGCCCACATCGATCGGCTAAGAATGGGCCAATTTCAGAGACGGCGGATTCCATTTTCGAGAAGTGGTGCAAGATTTTCTGGAGGGGGCGCCTTCCTCCCCAGGGGGCGCCATCATCTCTTGGGGGGCGCCTTTGCTATCCAATGGCGTTCTGCAGAAACTCTTTGGACTCGGCGTGCAAGGCCACTTGGGGTGGTTTATTTCTAATATTCCGAAAAATAGGTATTTTAGATTTCGCGTAAACTCAGTCGTATCGGATTGGCATCAGCAACAGAGTAGCATAGCCCAGGATTCTGCGATATTCATAGCCTTGTTTGCAGTTATGACCAATGATATTGCAGACACTTCCCGCAAACATACGTCACGTGTTTTTCGTTGAAGACTTCACAATATGTGTGACAGTGTCTACTACAGCAGCTGCGCAGAGGCGGCTGCAGCTTGGCCTTGACATATTGCAGCAATGGATCACACGCAATGGAATGAAATTTTCAAGTTCAAAGACATAGTGCATGCACTTTTATAATAGACATTGAGACTTAATACCCGATTTTGTAAATTCGCGGAAATCCGAGCGACGTTGTAGCAGAAACCAGATTTATCAGGCTCACACTCGATAAGCTTTCATATGTGCCACACCTGAAGGATTTCCGCAAAAAAATGTTTCGATACGCTGAAAATACTGAAGGTGTTGACGAGGATGAGATACCGTGCAGATAGAGAAATGTTTCTCATGCTATACACGTTATACGCTTATCGCCTATATATACGTTATGCGCACGTTATACGCTCATTGTTATACGCTACGTTATAAGTTTCTTATGCTGTATAGATCACTTATTCGTCCGAAGATCGAGTACGGCTGTGTCAGAGCCGCATGACGAAATCCATGGAGCGAAGCGGATTGAGATTTCTCAAGAGGCTCTATTCTGGCCGTTTGGCGGTTCTGACAGTTGATACCAGGGCTCTGCAATTGTGTAGGGTGATTGCCCTTTTACGCTAGACGCCCAAACTAAGGCCCCCGAATTTAAATTCAAAATAGTTTTTGAGAAATTTTGGAACAAATGTTTTCAATTTTGCATTTTTATCATTTTTATTTCTTAAGCGACGAACTTGAAATTTGCCTCCTTTTGAATAAGCAACAAGGCCACCTAAGAAAAAGTTCGAACTGGTCCGACAATATTTATTACGCCAAAACGCAGTATTTCTAGTACAAGCAAAAAAGATATTGAAATTTGACAGCCGACTTGTAAGCTCGAAATGTCAGAAGGCACGCTTCAGTTAGTTTAAAGACAGCCACGTGGAGGCAGCTACGTCAATTTTCTTGTGCTTAGGCATAGTTTCCAGTGGAAAACGTAAAATTCTGACCTAGTTCTTGCCATTTTGCCGGAGGACTACATTTTTGCTCATTTCATTTAAACCTTAATCTCTCGCGATCTAATGCGCCGATTTGACTTTTCATTTCAAATAATGAAAGAACATTGCTTCCGCCTGATAATATTCGGAGATGGATATCGTGATAATAAAATTAATTGTCTTATATGTATAAATATAATTTTAGTAGAAAACCTTTTATTTGCAGCTTTTCGGTTCAGAGCACATGTCATTCACAAGCTCAGAATTGACATGGCTGAATAGGAAAATTAATTGCAGTCATTCAATTCATTTACACTACCCACTTATCTCCAACGGCTTTCGAGTAATTCATCCGAAAGGGTATTTCAAGGAGCTAAATTTCTCGGAACATGTTTGCTTCTCACCATGGTTTCAAGTCCTCAAAATGAATGGAAGTGGATGCAATTTGGCATAAAGCTAGCTTAGGGTCCTGGGTCGACGATACAAGTGATTCTAGGCGAATCTAATGTTTGGTTCGTCTTCTAGAAGCAGCTTTATACCATGCCTTTTCTGTACGAACACAACACCCGGCGCCACGATCACGGCATCGTTTTGATTGCGTGATACCGGCCAGTGACCTCCTGACGGGTCACAGGTGTAGGGTTAGTGGGAGTCGGTACAGTGTGGCGCAGTGGTCTAGTGGTTAGAGGTCCTGTCTCGTGATGAGGGGTGCGCGGGTCGAATCCAGGGTTGACTGCGGGATATTTACTATTTATTTCAAAGAAAAGAATGATGGCACTGACCTACAGGCTTATGAAGAGATACATTGAGAATGAAATATGGTTGATTTCAGCACATTGTCATGCGGCTCTCCTGCGCCGGTGGG
The DNA here is from genome assembly GCA_034440635.1 of Lepas anatifera. Classification (NCBI taxonomy): domain Eukaryota; kingdom Metazoa; phylum Arthropoda; class Thecostraca; family Lepadidae; genus Lepas; species Lepas anatifera. The sequence goes on from JAOTON010001792.1 coordinate 157,362, forward strand.
GGGTTATCCCAGGTCGCAGACCGGGGTTGCGTATGAGGCCACTCCTTAGTTCGTGAAAAAGATTATCGATATGTCCGTCATCTCGCTATCAGAATAGTAACAGGAGCGTTCCAAGCTTCACCCATAATAAGCATGCTAGTATAAATTAGTGAAATACCGCTACAAATGCGCAGTAAGATACTCGCTTTGCATTAAGCCATTAAAAGGAATGTGGCACCTTTAGAACGTGATTTTAACTGAGATAGCCAAGCTGCAAAGCAAATCGGAAAACCAGGTGCTCTATATATCATTTGTCTTGGAACTCGATTTTTCCGTAGAAAAAACTAAAACCTACCCGAAATGTACCTCTCATGTACCTCTCGCCAGGCGGCCATTGTTGTGAGCTGCTGGTGTGACGTCATATACTGACATCACGATGAGCATCAGCCAATCGAAGCCCTTGAAGTGTTTCGAGTATGGTAGTGGTTGCCAGATCATGACATCATCCAGAGGCAGATATTTATTAATTTTTCTAGAGAAGTATTTTAAAAATAAAAGCATCGGGCTTGTTGTACATTTTTCAGAGAAATCATGAGTGGTTTCATTATTTTCGGCTAAAAGTACGCCTAATTACACAAAATTCCAGGATTTTACCAAGGTGCCACGTTCCCTTTAAAATAAGTCACCAACATTTTTTTGGCGACGCCTACCTAAGTCAGATAGACAGTGGCTCGCGTTTTGCAACCCGTCACCAGGGGAGTGAGAGTCTGTGCCTGGCTGGCACAGGCTGGTATCGACAGCAATCTCGTCGAACCACATGAAGCAGCTGTTATTGAACCATAGCTCATCTCGACAGTTAACACGAACACAACCTACGCCAACAAAGCAAAAATTTGCCTCCTGAACCGACGCGCCAGTATTTTATGAACTTGCTTGCGGAGCCGTTCGAAAACCATGTCTGTTTCTATATAGACGGTTGCAAAAGAAAGTGACAATGGCACAGGGCGTGCATTTGTTGGTGACGATGTTGAGAAGTTTTCTAGTTTGCCTTACGAAGGATCCATTTTTACTTTAGAGCTGTACTCCTTTTTTTTGCTGTTTGGACCAGGTGTCTAAGCTGATGGTGAGGAAGTTTGCGATTTTTACCGATTCGCTGTCTTATCTGCAGACATTGAAGCCATTTTATTTCTATAATGCGTCGTCACCTTGGCAGGCCATGCTGAAGATGACTGGATCTTCTGTGTGCACTGATTAGTCCAGTAGGAAGACACAGGCAGTTTGGATGGCTACCATCTCAGCCTGAAAACTCGAGCAGAGCGAGCCTGCTGGTCGCCTGAGCTCATGCTGGGCTCTGTCTGGTGACTCGATGAAGACCCAGCTCCCCGCTCGTGACCCCCTCCGTGCACTGACTCGTCGGTCCACACCCATGTGGCACATTGAGTCAGGGAAGCGAGGTGGGGGAGAGCTACTCACTTCTTCCGGACAGGTGGCGCTCCTGATGTCAGTGGGCCCACGTCTAGTTGAAATGTGACTCACTCTCCTGATACCCACAGTGGAAGACGTCGAGGAAGGAAAGACTCGATGGGGAGGGAGATGCCTGCTTGATCCCACATGTCTTGGCCCACCTGCCGTCACCCGGTCACCGAGGAGAGTCGAGAGGGCGCTGTCGCCTCCGCACGTCTTCACAGAGGGTCTTCAGGCGGCAGGGTATGGAATTTCACCAGCAGTCGGGTCGCGAGTACCCTCCTTCTGGCCGCTACGCGGGGAGTCTTAACTCGGCTGGGAGTGGAGTGGGTGCATCCTGTGATGATACGCGCCGACGCTCTCATTTTGCGTTCCAGCAGCTCGACATGAAATGGCGGTGTGGCGTGGAGCCACGCTGCGGCCGCTTACTCCATCGCTCTTCTCACGTAGCCAGTAGCGACGGTTCGGAGGTGCTGTTCGTGCAGCCCCCAGTTGCAGCCGGACAGTTGACGTAGGTGGGAGACGCGGGGGTGGACCCTCTCCCACAGTCTAATAATAATTATTGGGGCTTATCGACGCACCAACTGCCAGGGTCATATGGCGTCGCCAACTCTTTCCCTGTTGGAAGGGTTTCTCGGGAGCCAGCTTGCTCCTTGTTCAGGGAAGCCGCCGGGCCTTGAACCCGGGTCGGCTGCGTGGGAGCCAGCAGTGCTGACCACTCCACTACCGCGCCCCTCTCCCACAGTCTCTTACAGTGTGGACCGAAATGGAGGAGCCGATCGATGGTGACGCCAAGTAGCTGTAGGGTGTCTCCAGCAGTGACAGACTTCCCGTCGACCTTAAAATTGAAGGGATCGGCGTCTCTGGCCCACTGGGACATCACCAGTACTTGGATCTTGGCTCCTGATACCACCATTTTGTGCTGTCGGGTCCACTTCATGAGGGTGCCAGCAGCAGCTTTATTGCGCCCGGTCCTTGGCGACTTGGATGTTGTTGCCCGTGCAGAGAGCCGCCGTATCATCGGCGTACATGTAGGGGAGCATCCGGGAACCGCGCAGAGTGCGTCTACCAGCCGAGCCGCCCATACAAAATAAAACTGGCGATAAGACACTTCCTTACGGCAGGCCAGTTCGGAAAATGCGCTCACTGGAAAGCACACCATTTAGTTCCACCTAGACTCTTCGGTCCCGGAGTCACTGCCAAATCCAGGCCACCGTGCAATTTGACAGCCCCATCTACAGCAGGCGAACGCGTAGCAGGTGGTGGTCCACTACGTCGTACGCGTGCGCGAAATCAAACGCGACGAGGACGTATTTCTGCGCGGTCTGTCCATCGGGAGGGCGGCTGTGTCACGATTTGGGCATGCACAGTGCACGCTCACCTCTTCTCTTAAATGAGTCCTGAACTTGACCTGAAGGCGATGGTTGATGGTATAAGTGGATGGTCAGTGACAAAATATACTCGTTTTATCAATCTGAATGGTCTTTTCACTTCGATCTGAACACTGCACATGATCATTAAACGCGCAAATTACAGCCAATAAACGAAAAAAAGTTATCAATTTATCAAGAGAGTACTTGGACATGTTGAAACTGTTTTCTTTTATTCCAGTAGGGCCCATTTATGTCACAAATCACACATGCCTATGGCATGATCTATTTCAGCATTCAATCACATGGCTACCGAAACTCTCTTAATACCTCTGAAATTTCACGCACAAGAGCAATTCTCCCATGCTGATGAATTGAAGAATATAGATAAAGGTCGATGGAAAATGCCCACATACTTCATTCTGTGTTTATCTTAACGTTTCAACTTCCCTTATATCTCCTTGAGTCTGCCATCTGGTTCAAACATTATTTTTTAGGAGCAATTAATAATGTGGGTTAAAGTCCGGTTTGTGTTTCCTACAACTTAACACGCGCATTGACGGGGGCGGGTACCCGCCCCCCTCGGGTTTTTCGGAGATAGTAGAAAAACGGCGGCGCGTAGCGCCGCCGTACTTGGCATACCTTTTCCCTCATTATTTTTACAACTTCTGTAAAAATTTTAAGGTTAGGTCATCTCAGGTCAGGTCACCAGTACAGGTCAAGTGACCCGACCTCAAAAAAAGTTTAAGATAGCATAAGTCGGAGAAGGGGTGAACTTATCCGATTGAAACTCATATCACATAATGGCCCCACCGAGTTCTCTAACATATGTTCCGGTATTTTTGATATCAATGACCTAAGGTCAGGTACGAGGCATGACCTCTCCATTGGAAATACATGGGAAAAATGGTTTTTACGGAATAACTCAGTAACGGATGGTGATAGAGCATTTATTTTAGCTGCATTAGACTCGCCTGGGCTTTGCGGTTCTAATGATATGCATTTTATATAATTTGACCCCTGACCTGACTTCAGGTCAGGTCAAATCCTTGATTTGACCTAGCAAGGTCAAATTATATATCATTCGATTCGGCTTGCTAAGAGGATTCATATAGTTCAAGTCGTTTTGCTCTATCTTTAATTGTTCAGATGTAATGCCCGAAAAACTTAATTTTACATGTTATCCCTATGACGGGCATGTTTTGACCTCTCGTGACCTTAAATGTGACCTGACAAAAAAATGGTTCAAATGTTTTCGATGGAGAAGTGGATGGGCAGCCCAACGCCGTTTATCGTTTTTCGCTACCTACCGTGGTTCTCGAGATCTTAGGGGCGGGTACCCGTCCCCCCCGTCAATGCGAAGGTGGCTCAGACCCCCGTCAATGCGCGTGTTAAAGCTTTTCCGCTGAGGTAATTTTCTTGGACAGCGCACAGGCCAGGTAGGTTCACACTCGCTGCGATTATTTTCAATGTCCTCTCACCATTATCTTACGAATCTTGGCCAAGTGGAAAGGCAAAATGATGCTTATCATATTTGATATTAAAATAAACTTAACCCCTCTTCACTAATAGAAAAATCCTCAGATATATACCTTTATGTTCAGCTGTTGCATCTTCCCAAGTGTCTTGAATTTCTCCATGACCTAGTGGCAGTTACAGATTTTTCAAGAGGTGCCAAAAAGTGTGGACTGAACCAGGGGCGCAAGTTTCCATATATTTGGGGGCTCGAGCCCCCAATGCTCGGAGAAGCCCCCCAATGACCCGACGAGCCCCCCCAATCCCAAGTTGCGGGCCCCTGCGGACAGAGCCGGGGCCCTGCCACGATTCCGGGCCCCAGTGGTCTACTTGGGCTAGCCTTAGCTGAGGCCAGGCTCCCTCCCATGCTTGCGGGTGCCCTGTGGGCCACCCTTAACCTCGGTGTCAGCAACCGGCCCCTAACGATATTTTTCAGGCCCACTTTGACTGCAGCCGGGTCCCCTAATTCCGGCAGTCTCGGGTCTCCTGTCATCCAATCGGACCCTCTGTGATCCACCCGGGCCCCCTGTGGACTGCAACCGGGCCCCCTGTAATCCACCCGGGCCCCCTGTGACTGCAGCCGGGCCCCCTGTGATCTATCCGGCCCCCTGTGACTGCAACCGGGCCCCTGTGGTCCACCCGGGCCCCTGTGACTGCAACCGTGCCCCCTGTCATCCACCCGGGCTCCCTGTGACTGCAACCGGGCCATCTGTGATCCACTCGGCCCACCTGTGACTGCAACCGGGCCCCCTGTGATACACCCGGGCCCCCTGTGATTACAACCGGACCCCTATCATCCACCCGGACCCCTGTGACTGGGATCGGGCCATCTGTGATCAACCCGGGCCACCTTTAATTACAATCGGGCACCCTATGATTCACCCGGGCCCCCTGTGACTGCAACCGGGCCCCCTGTGACTGCAACCGGGCCATTTATGATCCACCCGGGCCTCCTGTGACTGAAACCGGGCCCCCTGTCATCCACCCGGGCCCCCTGTGACTGCAAATGGGCTATCTGTGATTCACCCGGGGCCCCTGTGACTGCAACCGGGCCCCCTATGATCCACCCAGGCCCCCTGTGACTGCAACCGGGCCCCATGTGATCCACCCGGGCCCCCTGTAATTACAACCAGGCCCCCTATGATCCAACCGGGCCCCCTGTGACTGCAACCGGGCCCCCTGTGACTGCAACCGGGCCCTCTGTGGCTTCAACTGGGCCATCTGTGATCCACCCGGGGCCCCTGTGACTGCAACCAGGCACTCTGTGACTGCAACCGGGCCCCCTTTGATCCACCCGGGCCCCCTGTGACTGCAATCGGGCCCCCTGTAATCCACCTGGGCCCCCCTGTGATCCACCCGGGGCGCCTGTGACTGCAACCAGGCACTCTGTGATTGCAACCGGGCCCCCTTTGATCCACCCGGGCCCCCTGTGACTGCAATCGGGCCCCCTGCAATCCACCTGGGGCCCTCTGTGATCCACCCGGGGCCCCATGTGATCCATCCTGGGCCCCTGTGATCCACACGGGCCCTCGTTGACTGCAACCGGGCCCCTGAGATCCACCCGGGCCCCCTGTGACTGCAAACGGATTCCCTGTGGTTCAACCGGGCCACCTGTGACTGAAACCGGGCCCCCTGTCATCCACCCTGCAACCGGGCCCCCTGTGACTGCAACTGGGCCATCTGTGATCCACCCGGGGCTCCTGTGACTGCAACCGGGCCCCCTATGATTCACTCAGGCCCCCTGTGACTGCGACCGGGCCCCCTGTGATCCATCCGGGCCCCCTGTGATTACAACCAGGCCAGTTAAGATCCACCCGGGCCATCTGTGATCCACTCGGGGCCCCTGTGACTGCAGCCATGCACTATGTGACTGCAACCGGGCCCCTGTGACTGCAACCGGGCCCCCTTTGATCCACCCGGGCCCCCTGTGACTGCAATCGGGCCCCCTGTAATCCACCTGGGGCCCCCTGTGATCCACCCGGGGCCCCATGTGATCCATCCTAGGCCCCTTGTGATCCACACAGGCCCTATTTGACTGCAACCGGGACCTGTGACTGCAACCGGGTTCCCTGTGGTCCAGGAGGCGCGAGTCCCTCTAATGCCACGGACGGGCCCTTGCCATGAGTGCGGGGCCCCGTGGTCTATCTGGGCCTGCTGTGGCTGCGGCCGGCCTCCCTGGTATGCTTGCCTGGCATGCTTGCTTGGGTGCGGTCCCCTTTAGGGCCACCCATAATCGCTGTGTCTGCAAACGGGCCCCTAACGATATTCTCAGACCCATTTTGACTGCATCCGGGGCCCTATTTCTGGCAGTCTCGGGACGTTTTTGGTTCCTCTGTGACTGCAATCGGGCTCCTTGTATTCTGCCTTGGCCACTTTTAGTCTACCCGGGGCCTTTGTAGGTGGTCTGGGCTTTTTGTAGTGTGCCTGGGTCCTGTGTGGTCCGCCCGGGCCCCTGTGGTCTGCCTGCGCCCCTTGTGGGCGGTCTGGGCTCCTTTTAGTCTGCCCGGGCCTTCTGTGGTCTGCTCGGACCCCCTGTGGTCTACCCAGCCCCCTGCGGTCTGCCCGGCCCCTTGCAATTTGCCCGGGCTCCTATGGTTTGTCCGTGTCCCTGTGGTCTGCAAGGAACCACAGCACTAGCGGATCCACGGGGGGGTAAAGGTAAAATCGGGGGATCTGATGCCCTCCCCAAATCCGCCGATTTTACCGATTTTTACGGATTTTCTTCAAACAAAAACCTTATGTTTTTCACGATTTTGGGCCCCGTTGCCCCCTCCCTCCACCATCAGCCCGAATCCGCCCCTGATTCCACTCCTCCCACTTCGCTGTATTCGGGAACCCGTGCTATAATTTCGGGCTCCCCCTGGGCTACCCAGGCCTCCTCTGGCTCTAGCCGGGCTCCTTGCCTTGCTTACGACCCCCCGTAGTTCACCACCCCCGCCCGCCACCGTACGCAGCCGGGCCCCTTCCGATAAGTACTGGTTTAATAAATTGACATGTTTGTTATTTTGGCATCTCTCCGCCGGCACTACTTTTCTTCATTGATATATTTCTAGGCATTTTTGTCAGAAATGTGCATAAAGTTTTCCATTTTTGTTTGTTCTAGTGGAATTTTAAATACAGACAAATTTAAGTCTCTTAAATTTGTCTGTCAAAAAGTGTATCATATTTTGTCGTCAAATCTGGGTCAAATAATGTGCGTCCACCGGCGAATGGTAGCCTCTTAATTTCCCCGGGCTTGTCAGCGTAGCGCGAAGGAAGCTAAGGCATGCTCCTGGCTCTCTTGTCGCATTCGCCGAGGCGAATGATTTGCACAAAGTTTGCCTTGAACAGTAAAATTGGCATGCTTATGATTCAATCGGCTTGTGTCTACTCTGGAAAAGTTTCGTTAGCCTCTGATTTGGATTTTACGTTTGGGCTTTTCGTGTCAATCCAAATCGTGCTCCGATGCGCAGTGTTGAATGGCAAGTGAAGTGATTGTTTGCTATTAGCTCCTGTCGGGCTAAATCACTAATGAGTGATGATCCACTGTCTGGCTCCCCTGATGGCTAAATACCAAGACTTGGAGAATATTTTTCCCCTATGGCCGCCAGTGACGTATCTAGAATTTGGGTAAGGGAAGGGGGAAGGGCAAAGCTTTAGGGGACAG